>MJUU01019725.1:12170-37400 GCA_002080025.1 Modiolus philippinarum
GGGGGGGAGTAGTTTAAATTATAGTAAAAATTTTAGAAAAAGCTCAAGTTTTATCTAAAATTTCAGAAAGTAGACAAGGGTAATAACAAAATTACCAGAATTGTCTGGAGTGGAATTCCAAAGGGAAAAAACACCACGTAAATGTAAAAAATTGGGAGAAAAATGAAACCGCAATGTTCCTGACTTGGTACAGACAATGGATTAAGCCCATTTGTATAGCATGCCAAACCCCCCCTTCCATTGTGGTAGTGTCTGGTAGCAACTCACAGCAATTGCTATTGAAATGTTGTAGATAATGAAAAGAAATGTTCGTCCCAGTACTGAGTAAAAAAAGAATCAACCAGTACTAAGTAAAAAAAAAGTAATCTTGAAAACAGTTCTTAGTTATAGTTGAAATTACAGATGATAGTTTTGTTTCGATCAAAATTTTAGAAAATGGTTGAATTGTAGTCAAAATATTAGAAAATAGTCTTGGGTTATAGTTTTAGAATTTCAGAGAGTATTGTAGACAGATGCCTGTATTTAATGAAGTATTTGATCTCATGTGGTTTTTACGGATGTTTTTCAAAATGTTTACAGTAACTTGTATTACAGTAAGACAGGTTTTGTTGTGTTATGGTTAGAATTGTTCACAGATTTATAGTACCCAATTATATGTTTACAGGATTCACTGGAATATCAAATCGTACAAGCAAGCTCCAATGGAAATGATTTATTCTTCATTAATCCTAGTACAGGTGAACTGAAGACCAAATTAGGATTAACTACCAACTTTGCTCCTGTAAATAACTATGTTGTAAGTATATATTAGAGGTAGTATATTGTTGTCATGGTAACAGGGAATGATTTGTTCTTCGTTACTCTTAGTACAGGTGAACTGAAGACCAAATTAGGATTAACTACCAACTTTGCTCCTGTAAATAACTATGTTGTAAGTATACATTAGAGGTAGTTTATTGTTGTCATGGTAACAGGGAATGATTTGTTCTTCGTTACTCCTAGTACAGGTGAACTGAAGACCAAATTAGGATTTACTACCAACTTCGCTCCTATAAATAACTATGTTGTAAGTATACATTAGAGGTAGTATATTGTTGTCATGGTAACAGGGAATGATTTGTTCTTCATTACTCCTAGTACAGGTGAATTGAAGACCATATTAGGAATAACTACAAGCTTCGCTCCTGTAAATAAGTATGTTGTAAGTATACATCAGAGGTAGTATATTGTTGTCATGGTAACAGGGAATGATTTGTTCTTCATTACTCCTAGTACAGGTGGACTGAAGACCAAATTAGTAGGGGTGTAACGATACACCTACCTCACGGTTCGATACGTATCACGATACAAGGGCTACGGTTCGATGCGTTTCGATTCGATTCATTCTTGCATCATTTTTATCAGTGACGCCTAGGAAGATGTCAATATTTATTCTATGATGTGTATATAATTAATGTTAACTACTTTAAATGTAAATTGTACCAGTTGATTTAGCATTTTTCAGTGTTTTTCTATTGTAAGAAGTAATCCAGTGATTTGTTTGCTCCAACAACTATAGTTCTGATACTTATAACTAATCTCAGATCTTTATTATTTAGTGATTTTTAGCAAACTCAAACTGGAAGTGTAAGAAAATCTAAGTAATTGTAAATAATCCTCTCTGTTCAAAAGCTGTCTGAGATATATAAGCTCTGAACGTTCCTTATTTGAAGCAAACTAAAAAACTACGGTCGGCAATTTGGATTTTTTTTACACGCCCGTAGTTGGTTTTGTTCGTTACTACGCTTTAGCGGTAATTAGTCATACCGCTAAGACCTGAAGTTTACATTAGAGTTGTTTCCTCCAACAAAACGAAGATTTAAGCCTTATGTTGCCAACTTCTCTTGAATATTTTGACGTATATAGTTAGCGGTTACATACATAGGCACGTTTATAGTGGAAAAATGTTATTTGCATTGACTACGCTGCATATCATAGGTCATTTTGTCTGCGGTTGAGTTGTAAGCTTTCTTTTGTAACGTACTGAATATTCCGGATCGAAACAGAATCGAAATACGGGTTTAAAGAACCGTAAATCGAACCAAACAAAAAAATGGCGGTTCATCGAAACTTCGGTGAATCCTTACCACCCTACAAATTAGGATTAACTACCAATTTCGTTCATGTGGATAACTATGGTCATAAGTATATGTTGGAAGTAGTATCTTTTTGTCATGGTAACAGGAAAAGTAGGTAATCCATTACCCATGTTTTTGTCTCGCCCGCGACGAAAGGCACGGAAAGCGAGACATATGCATACAAAGTATGGCAGCGGCGGCGGCGTAAACTTTCATGTTAAGTTTTTGTGATTAGTTCATTTTCTCAGTAACTATAAGTGGTAGGTCAATGATATTTGGTATATAGGTTGGTCTTGAGTAGTGCATGACAGTCTGCTATATGGTTTTTGTTTGTGACCTCAATTTCACGGTCCAATGAACATGTTAAGTTTTTGTGGATAGTTAAGTTTCTCAGCAAGCATTAGTGGTAGGTCAATGATATATAGTATATAGGTTGGGCTAGGGTAGTACATGACAGTTTGTCATATGGCTTTTGTCCTTGACCTCAATTTCAAGGTCTAGTGAGCATGTTAAGTTTTTGTAATTAGGTTATTTTCTAAGTAACTATATGTGATAGGTCAATGATATTTGGTATATAGATTGGTCTTGGGTAGTACATGACAGTCTGCTATATGGTTTTTGTCCTTGACCTCATTTTCATGGTCTAGTGAGCATGTTAAGTTTATGTAATTAGGTCATTTTCTCAGTAACTATTCATGGTACGTCAATGATATTTGGTATGTAGGTTGGTCTCAAGAAGTACATGACGTTCTGTTATATGGTTTTTGTATGTGACCTCAATTTCATGGTCCAATTAGCATGTTGAGCTTCTTAGTATCTATTAGTGGTAGGTCAGTGATATTTGGTATGTTGGTTTGTCTTAGGTAGTACATGACAGTCTGCCATATGACTTATATCTGTGACCTCAATTTCATGGTCCAGTGATCATGTTCAGTTTCCCAGTATCTATTAGTGGTAGGTCAATGAAATTTGGTATGTGGGTTGGTCTTGAGTAGTACATGACAGTCTTCCATAAGATTTATTTCAATTTCACGGTCCAGTGATAATGTTAAGTTTCATAATACATGTATCTATTAATGTAAGGTCAATAATATTTGGTAATTTGGTTTGTCTTAGATGGACAGCCTAGCGCTGCTATTTGACTTGACCTTGACCTCATTTTCAAGGTCATGTGAACATGTTTGGTTTTCAGTATCTATTAGTGGTAGGTCTTTTGGTATGGGTGGTACATGACAGTCTGCTATATTGCTTTTGTCAATTACCCTAATTTCACGATCTAGCAAACATGTTATATTTTTCTGATTAAGTCAGTTTGAGTTTTCACATCAAATTTGCGAACAAGTAGGGACGGACGAGACATCATTTAGGGTCCACTCTTGTTGAAAATACCTATTATTTAATTCTACCCAATCAAAGATGAGATTTCTTAAGTGTTTCTAATGTGATATGAGAAATGGATGTTTCCCAACCTATTCACCATGGGAATACACCAAATTAATCTTAGTTTTTGTGTATTGCTGTGAGTGTAACCAAAAGGATAGTCATTGCCTATGTTCTTGTAAGTATTGATGTAACGCAAGTACACTAGTTAATGTAAAGGTTAATCTAGTGTGATGCTGAGGAAAGAAGAGAAGACCCATTTTAGTTATTTATGTCCTAGAATCGTGTATCTTATAGTTGTTTAAGGAGGAAAAATCAACCCCTATATATAAACCTAGTAAAATTTTATGTTTTATTCATTTTTAGAGATGAACAAAAGTTAGTACTTTACTTGCAAATTCAGACACAAAGACCTATTTGAGGCAACTTTTTTGTACATGTGTGATTAAATGTAAAAAATAAATAAACTTAAATGTTTAGCTATAAATCTTTTTTGATGCATATTAATGCTCTTGTCAATGTGCGATTAATCATAAAAATTTATTTTAATGTTTCAGCTGATTGTGCAGGCTAGAGATGGACGTGGTCAAGCAGCCAATGCTACTGTGAATATTGAGATCCTTCGATTTGCTGCTGATGTACCGCCAAGATTCACTGACATTACATTTGATAAAGAGATCCGATTTGACCAACCAATTAATGTTGTATTTTACAAAGTTAATGCCACAGATGACGATCTTAAGGTACTTATCAAAATTATTGACATGTTATTCAAATATTAAAACTTACACATTGTATTTTATAATGTATTTGTCATGTAATGATAATTTTTTTTGGTTGATGATGGGGAAGAGATGCCTTTCACTGAATTTTGTTTATTGAAAACATGAACAACAAGGGTCAATGCTGATATTGTTTCTGTTAAATTAAACTTGTAGTATAGCTCATCCATCAATGCTTTTTAGGATAAAATGTTCGCTACTTGCCCATCTTCCCTTTTACTCTTTTAACAAAATTAATATTTCTGATTTCTTTTTTGTAGCAAAATCTGGTATATGAGCTGATAGGAGTTTATCCTGCACAGGATTACTTTGCTGTTGACCCAGTGACAGGTCAGGTTACAGTGAAAAAACTACTGACTACTGACCCTCTAACGCTGTTGGATTATACAGTAAGTGAGATATGTTTTTGAGAAATCGTGTAAAAATATTGCGAATATTATATAGATTAGTGTTGAAATAGTTAACTACAATCTTTGAATCTCCAAAACTCAATAGATGTTGAGTAAATCATTTTACCGTTCTGTTAGCAGAGGACATATAATTATGCCCCCAGATTGAGGATCGGGGGCATATTGTTTTTGTCTGTCTGTCTGTTTGTCTGTGCGTCCGAAACTTTAACCTTGGCTATAACTTTTGAACTATATAAGGTAGACTTTTGATACTTGGCAAGTGATAGGTCTACTCAAGAGGAACATAAATATGCAAAAAAATTAGGTCAAAGGTCAAAGGTCAAGGTCATTGGGGTCAAAAAGGGGTAAAAATCGGAATCTGGGGGCATATGTAGTGTTTCACAAACACATCTTATTTTTGTTTAAAATTGTCTAAATGTTGATGAATAAGGCCATACAAAAATAATGATTAGATTCTCAGGCCATTTTTCAGAAAAAATTATGAGGCAGGGAGACAGAAGATTTTTATTTTTATTGGTTCAAAAACATGATGAGGCATCTTTTTACATTGCTGAAATGCCCCAAAAGTAATGAGGCAGGTGATTTTGTTTTTTGTTTTATTTGAAACTTAAATAAAAAAGGAAAGTTAGCTCTCAGAAAAGAGATGAGGCAGGTGCCTGAGAAGCTAATGTATTTTTTTATTTTGCCTAAGACATTTCATTATCATTTGTTTTTACAAAAAAGAAGTAAAAAAAAGATAACCAGATAAGATACAAAATCTGTTCAATTATTCAAATGATGACTGTCACAAAGAGTTTGTAAATGTACAAAGAGTAAATCACTGCAAATAAAAATAATGAAAAATGGTTTCATCATTATATACATTATAACTTTCTCTGGTAGGACAATATAACCCTATATAATGGCTCTCTTACAGTAGGTATAGCTATGTTTTACAGATTATGTAGAGCGGTAAAAGTTTAGTATGTAATGCATGAGGTTAACAGAATTAGAGGCATGAAATTTTAGTTGATAATAAACCGTACAACCTGTCTCATTTAACTTCACTTCTTTTAAAAGATAGAGTGAGTCGATTTGTAGCTTGACTGGTTTCAGTCCATTCATGGTCCTATATGAGAGGCATACTGAAGAATTTGAGTTCTCCTTATATATACTGTAGCTTTATTGATCATTTCTTCCATTTAAGAGAATGTCGGAATATGTATACATTGGATCCTGAAATTTTCTTTGCATGGTCCATAAAGAAGCCTTATTTGTGAATGTGATTTGGGAAAAATAACCTTACAAGTAGGCATGATACATGATTTCATAGATTTCTGTATATGAAAGCCAAAACAGCCCACCTAATCTTTATACATTATTTTTTTCAAATTTAGAGGTAATTTGACATTTTTTTTTTCTTTTGGCTGCTCCATAATGATTTGTTATTGGTGAAAAGCAGAAAAAAACAATTATAAATTGTTTAGTCTCAATCTTTGCTTTAAACTAGAATTTCCATCTTAAGGTATGCATGCTAACCTGTCTATCAGGTGGACAATAGTGAGTTAAATGAGATGGGTTCATGTTCAAGATTATGTTGCTTGCTTCCTGCGGCCAGACAGTTGCTTTTTTACAGGGTAGTTCCTGTAGCATCGCTCGGTATTGCTGTATGTGTTGTCTTGTCCTTTTGTTGCAGATCTCGGACTTTCCAAAACGCTTGATGAATAACTTGATAAAATTGAAAATCACTTGTTTATCTATTTCCAAATTAACTCTTTGAGAAATGATGAATACATGTACTGATATATTTTATTAATTAGAAAACCAAATAAATAAACCCATACCAATACACAAACAAAACTGTGATACTTATTGGAAAAAAAAAACAAAAACAAAAAATAAATAAATGGTAAAAATCATATGTATTAAAAATTTAATGCATCTTTGTATTGTTATAATTGCTAAAATCTGATAGAATAACTTTGATACATGCATAGTTAGAAATGGGAGTCTTAAAGTCTTAATTATTGCATTTTTTAATAATAATATTTGAATGAACAATTATAGTGTGTTGATTTGTTTTTATTATTGTAGCTTCGTATCCAAGCTTATGATTCAGCTATCCCTGGTACTAGAGCAGAACAAAGTTATAACATCAAGGTCAATCGTAATCCAAATGGTCCTATATTTTTCCCATCATCCTATAGTAATAGTATCAGGGAAACATATGGAATTGGTGGAAGTGTCTTAACTGTGAATGCCACAGATGCTGATAGGGTAAGAAGGAAATAATGAGGCTATTTAGGAAATTAAATGAACAAAATAAAACAATTCAGACTAATAAAATTTTACCGTCTATCGGTTGACACTTTGTTTTTAAAAGCAATATATACTGTAAACCTGGAAACTTTCATGGCAGTTTTAATTTTTGTGGTAATGAATGGAGTGCAAAAATAAAACTGTCACGAATATTTTGATGCAATATAATGGTTATTTTAAAGCTCCACCAACAACCTTGAATTCAAAACTGCTCCAAACAAATTTATTTACTGAGTGCAAAAATTTCCGAATTAGACTTATATTCCACATAGATTTGTAGGCAGTAAAATACAGTAAAAATTTTTATTTTACCGAACCATTGAACAATAAATAATGAGGTGATTATTAGAGATTTACAGGGATATTAACACTCTAATTCAATATGTATGAAATGTATATCAAGTTCTTAGTATTTACGCTACTTTCATACAGACAAATTCACTCATAATAACTATATGTATTTTTTAGGACGTAATGAAATATAGTATAATAGAAGATGCTAATGGTATTAGTGCCAAAGGATACTTCTTTATCAATGCTGATACTGGGGTCATCATTGTTACTAATAATCTGACCTTGTCAAGGCCAAGGACATCCTTCTTTGTAAGTATTTATATTATACAGTAAACACTGGTGTGTATTACTACTCATTATAACTAATAATTTGACCTCATGAAGTTAAAGGACATCCTTCTTTATAAGTGTTTATGTTCAGCATAAGATTATGATGCTCTCCCTAAGCAAGGCCCAACCATTTTTCATCCCTTCCGAAGGAATAGCCATCATTGAGACGTTCCTCACAAATTGTGTCAAAAGGGAGCCAAAAATTAGATCCATAAAATTTTGTGGACCCGATTTAAGGCTCTCTCTTGACACAATTTAAGAGGATGGTCCAAAGGAATGACAGCTAGGGAGTGACAAGTATAGTTAGCCCATGTTCTGGGAGAGAAACACCTTTAGCATGTTAAAGACCCAATCATAAGGTTCAATTAGAGTAGGCCTTACTTAGCCATTATGAAGGCTCATCTCTCATCAGATGGAGAGGGATTAATATAAGAGCAATAATTTTCCAATCCAGGATAAATAAATTTGTTTAAACTAATTAAATTGAATTATGATATCATAAATCTAATATTATTAAATTGTACACATTAATTTTGTTGTAACTTATACTTGGAATTTTTATTTGCTAGTTCCGTGTCCGAGCTGCCGATCAAGGAAAACCAGAAGAGTATGGAGAAGCACAGGTCACCATTACCATTGACAGAGATAATAACCTCCCAGTATTTATCTACACTCCACCTAACTTGTCTGATTATTATTCAGACATAGAAGAAACACGTACTGGTAACATTTTGACTGTACGTGCCACAGATGCTGACAATGACAATCGGGTAAGTGCACGAGGGGTTTGAAAATATTGTAAATATTATCCACACACCTCCCAACTTGTCTGATTATTATTCAGACATAGAAAAGACACGTACTGGTAATATTTTAACTGTACATGCCATGGATGCTGACAATGACAATCGGGTAAGTGTAAAAAGGATTTAAGATTCTTGTAGATATAATCTACACTATTCCTATCTTGTTTGATTGTTGTTCAGACATAGAAGAAACAAGTACTAGTAACATTTATCTGTAGTTGCCACACATGACAACAATGACAAAATGACAATCAGATCAGTGGATAAAGGAGTTGAGAGACACGAAGAAATACTTTGTGATGACAAATTTTTCTTGTATATACTTCAATAGAAATGCTATATTTTGTATACTTGGTTCAAATGAATATGGCATTGCCATTAAAGTTTTAACTCGATAAAGCTTTTCATTACTTTAAAGTGTAGATATTTTGAGGGAAATTAAATATCATCTGCTCAAAATTTCAGCTTACATTTTCACTTTACCACCAGAAAGAATGTTTAACATGTAGAAAGATGAAACCTTGGCCCTTATGACGCCCTTCTGGTTGCCAAAGATGTATTCATAAATAGAATCATATACAGTTGTTAATGTGGATGTTGTTATCTCTTAGTACCACAAAGATGAAACTTGAAAGAAGATCATCCAACAAATTTGTTTTAATAAATCATTATGATAAATATATGAATTACCAGTATGCCGATTTACCTTGCATTACAGAATATGTAACAGGTCTAATAATAAGGCTTGATATATTTTCAGGGACAGATTCGATATGAAGCAGTCGGTGATGGAATAGCTATAACATATTTTGGAGTTGATCAAAACAACGGAAATGTATTTGTGAAACAATCTCTGTTATCAACAACATACACCAATTTTATGGTAATTAATACACAATTTTTTGCTTATACTTATCCTTGTATACATTTCCGTATATGAGCTCTCAAGTCAATCAGTGGTAGTAAACAGTCGGGTATTCTTTTCTTATCAGATTGAATACCCAGAAATGCATGCACTGTTCCAAAAGAGAAATAGTATAAGACATGGGGGAGATAATTGAGTTTTCCAAAAAGGCCTATTATTAGGGTTTTTAGTATTAAATGTTCTTTCATGGAAACAAACATTTGGATTATATCAATCTAACACCAGGGTGAGTGCCAGACAGAAAAATCTCAGACACCCAAGGGTAAGATTTCAAGTACTTGGACAAAGCTTGCTGAGCCCCAGATGCTAGAAATCTTACCCGAGGGTGTCTGAGATTTTTTTGTCTGGCACTCTCACTGGTGTTTGATTAATTTTCTCCCCCTCAGCATCCAAAAAATTAAACAAATCACCGTGGAAATGCCATTGTTGACATCAGTGAATTACTTCCCTTTTCCCGACGCCATAATGCATGGAGCACACGTCCGAGTTCGGGGTTATTTCGGTGTCAAGAATTTACGCATTTATGGTGTGTTTCACTCCAATTTTTGTCTTTCAAACACAATCGATATTTTATTTAATTGTATTAAATTATGCTTTTCGTTTCATGTAGACTAAGCCTAGTATGTTGTTATTATAAAATATTGGCGGGAATAAATATGTGTAGCTTGTCTTACATCCCCCTGTGTAAGACAGAAAAATCTTGCACCGCGAAAATAGTGGATTTCCTTGTCCGAAGTGGGAGAAAAAGTTGACTTGTACAATAAAAAACTAAGCTTACAAATGGACTTGACACTAAAATTACGTTTAAAAAACAATTAACATTCAAATCTTCTACAGAAAAAGCCGATTATAACTCAAGAAATAAGGACAAGAAATGTATTCAATTTTTTTCTTAACAACACTCAACTGTTAAAATGTTTCAGCTATAGCATTTAATATCAGTAGAATCATACTGATAAAAAATAATAAAATACACAGCAAAGAATAAGTGATGCTCTAAGCTCAGGGAAATGTTCTGAAAAGCAGCAGTTTTAAAGTGATACAGATTAGGAAATATGCAAGAATGATAATAATAGAAACATTCTTTGATTTATTTTTACATAAATGTACTAACATATCTTGATATTAATGAATTCGTCATTTCTTTTTCAGCTGAGAATAAAAGCATACCACTCTTTCTGGCCAGACAATGCCGCATATGCTAATGTGAATATAACAGTTCGACGTAACGTAAACGGACCTATATTCTCACCAAACAACTTCTATTCTACATCTATCAATGAATATTATCCATTTGGACAAGTTGTTATACCTGTTAGGGCTTCAGATGGTGATCAGGTAAATTATGTGTACTTGTCAGACCAGGTAAATCATGGGAGGGCTTCAGGTAATATGGATCTTGTCAAAGTTTTTAATAGGAGAGTTTTTAACAGCGTCATCAAGTTTTTAACAGCGTCATCAATTGTGATCAACCAATCAGGTTATTTGTTATCATCTGGTCATGTGATTTTAATAAATGGTTGAAAACAAATGGATTTTACCTTACCTCACATGCTAATATAATGTGCCATAAATATTTTGTAATGCCTGATATTTCAGTTTGGAAAAAAATATGATAATGCCAATAATGTCATCATCATAATTCCAAAGTTTCAGGCATGCATCTCAATTCCTTCATATAGAAAATTAACTCTGAAATTTCCATTCCGAAATGTGTTCACTACTGCAATGCTATGATAAAACCAGAGAGTTCCAAAAGTCCTTCAACTACTAGTGACGTCGCCAGGTAAATGAAAACAAACCTATAATGATCTAGTAAATTTCAACCCTTTATAGAAATCAGCCACATTGTAAAGCTTAAATATAAATGATCAGTAAAATTTTGCTGTTAGTAAATATTCAAATTAATGTAGAAAAGATAACAGTGTCACGGAACAGAAGTTCTGTCATAACATTTGTTCCAAAGGATAAAATGTTATAGAATATCTTTTCCAAAGGAACAAATATTACAATATTTGTTCCTAACGGAATAAACGTTATAAAACAAATATTCCCAAAAGAAGAAATATGATATCAATGTTTACAATATTTCTTCCAATGGAACTTCTGTTAGGTTGAACATATAACGTTGACACAGGAAACACTTGCAATGGATGAAAATTACAATCGCATGCCACAACCTTGACAAAGCTTGACAATTGAAAATTATGTATTTTCAGGACACCATAAGATATTCTATCCTCGGACCTGCATCATCAAAAGAATACTTTTACATTGGATCAGAAACAGGAGATATTTATTTGAACAAGTCACCAAGTAAAAACCCAACTGTTTCACAATATGTTGTAAGTATATTTTGTATGTTCCTCCATATGAAGGAGCACTATCTTTCCCTAGCAAAGGAACACTATCGTTCTTGGATAATAATGGGATAATGCGTTCATAGGGGAATTTAATAAAAAAATGTTTGTTATAAAATTTTGTTTTTGTTGTATTCCTGTTTTGATAACTTATTTACTTGACTTAATCCACTTCGTCCCATGGGGGACATAGGGCAACCATTGTTGCTTTCCACCTCCTGTTCTGATGGATCATTTAAAATGATTTGAGGTATTTGGGATATCTGGGTATATATAAATGGTAGTTTTGTTTATACTAATTTGATTTAATTATTGTCATCCTAATTTGAACCTACAAGGTTTCATTTCATATTAGAACACTTTATCTCAACACATGTAATAATTAATTGTTGTGAAAAATTGGCTTTGATTTGTGTAAATTTTTATTATTACTGTACATTCCAACTTTAAGCTTTCAAAAGATTTGTCAGTTCCTGAATTTTATGAAATCTAAATTCCACAATTAAATAGTAATAACGTGTTCTGTGGTTGATTGAATAAGTTGTATTTTATTGGAGTGAATGTTACTATTATTTAGAAAACTACTAAATTTTGACAATTAATGATTGTTACAAATACATATTTTGTTTTTTATCTTACAGATGACGGTTCAGGCCAGTGACCAAAGGAACCCGCCAAGAACAACTAATGCTACTGTTCAGATAGATATACAGAAAAACAGCCCACCAACATTCAGCAATTTACCTGGAAGTATAAATGTACCCGAGGCTGCAGCAGTCGGTGGACTTGTATTTAGGGTTACAGCTTCTGACTCTGATATTTCAGTAAGTGTCCAATTTCCATTTACATTATAGTTGTATACTTTACATAATTTACATGATTGCATATTTGTGTGTAAAAGGGCTCACTGAAGCACAATTTTTGTACAAAGCACAGCATACCCAAAATATGTGCATCGCTATCTTTTTACAACCCACTGAAACTACAAAAAATGAAGCATTAAATTATTGTAAACGTTTAAATTTTCGTGGTTGCTAATTTTTGCGGTTTGTTGAACTGGGACATATTCACAGGTATTAAATTTTGCGATTTATTGGAACAACAAAAAATATTAGTACCTTCTGAGTGTTTCTGAGATATTTGTGTGTACTAATATTCGCAGTCTTTTGTTAAATGCGAAAATAGCAAAAAATAGTACACCATGAAAATTACTACTCTTACAGTATTATAATTACATTTTAAACTGAAAAAGGAAAGTAATATTGTGCTTCATTCTTTTTTCAATGGTATTACAATTTCATCAACATTGTCAAGGTCATATCGAAACATGTTTTTCTGAAAAGATTTAGAAGGAGCTGATTCATTCAGAGGTGAGGAAACAACATAATGATTCCAACATTAATCAAGAAATGTATAAAGTATATTAAAATTAAAGAATATAGTTTTAACTATGATTACATTTAAGTTTGAGCACCAAGTCAGATATTTCTATCAAATTATTATTTTTTTAGACCAAAATGAAAAAATCTCAAGATTTTTCCTTACCCGACCTTTTTTTCAGCTCCTGAAAATAATTTTATCGGTAATTTGTATGAGTTTCCTTTGATCTCACGAAGCAAATACGAAAAAATATTGGCAAATAGTATCTTAGGCAATGCCTATTTTGTCAATCAGAATCAATGCAACAAAGAAATATACATCTTACAGAGACTATTACCAGATCGTACAAATTCTTTTACTAATTAATACTAATCAATTTCACAATTTGTTGAAAATTAACATTCATTTTCAAAATTTGTTCTATTAAATGATTTAGTTAATTACCGATAAAAAGAATAATAGAAGTTTTGTTTTTGATACAAGAAATTTTGGCTCCAATAATGGACTCACCCACAAGGGGCTCGTCCATTATTGTTCGCCAATATATCTTGTATCAAGAACAAACTTCCATTATTCTATATTTATTTTGATTTTTTTGCTAATATTTACAGGTCATTTTCTTCACAATTTTCAGCATGTTCACTATTGATAAAAAATAAATAATAAAACTTGAATACCCACCTTAAGTATTCAAAAAGTTGGATGAATCAGTATTATGATTATTCTTTTTAGGTGACTGGTGGACAGATGACCTTTGCACTAAGAGGTGATAATTCTGGGCCTGGTTTCTTCCAGATTGGCAGTACATCAGGAATCATCAGTCCACGTGTTGATTTGAGGATTGATGATACAGAACTTCGTTACACAGTTAGTATAGATATAGATTGTAAAAAGAGAACAAATTGATTATGAAAACATCAAGTTCAATAAATTTGTATATTTTTGACTGTGAAGCTTGCCAAGCTCCTAAACATTTGAAATTTATTAAACAAGATATGAGAATTTTCATAAGTAACCTTCAAGTTGTAGAAAATATTTTTCTAATTATCTGATGTAAAACACAGAGGATTGTATTCTGAATGGATTTAGTTGGAAATTCAAAAAAAAATGTGCTCTATCACTACTGAAGAGAGTACATGTTTGTCTTCATACAGGCCATGGGAAAAAAAAAGATATCTCCTGTCTTAAATTCAATTATTATGTTTATTTGAATCCGGTACAATACAGGTTTGCTGTAATGCATTATATAGGTTTGCAGTCTCCAAAAGGAAAAACAATAGTATAGATAGATATAAAAGAAGACTATTATAGTATCAAATTACAGTATTTGTACATTACATGTAGATATATTTTTGATTTTTACTCTGGGCATTTAAATAAATGTCAACATAAATTTATTATTTTTTTCCAGTTACGCATCATTGCCTATGATTCTGAAATCCCAACAATGACAGCAGAATCCACACTGTTAATCAATATAACACGAAATCCAAATGCACCGGACTTCTTCCCAAACAGTTATGTTTTCCCAATAACAGATCTGTACAAGATTTCTGATTTTGTTGGCATGGTAACGGCAACAGATGCTGACGGGGTAAGTTTTGTGAATTGCTGTACAATTTAAATTAGTTTCAGTTCTTAATATGTCCCCTACAAATGAAGCCTAATTGAACTATAATTTAATGTTTGTCCAGTAAACCCTACTGTCCATTTTTCCAACTAGTTACTATCGGCTTTTTGTTCAGCATCATTAGAGAAACAAACTTAAATTTTTGTTTATAGATATAACTATTAAACCCCCGCTTTAGTGGGGGGTATATATCAGGGAGATTTGCTCACAGTTTTTCTAGTTTAATTCACTAACTTTTGAATGAGATCTTGCTGTTTTACTTGCATATGTTATGCAATTTTTCGGTTGTCCTAATCTTTGGAGATTTGTATTTGACTAAACAGAAGTGATTAACAATTTTAATTATTATATTGACTTTTAACTGAGTTTTGGTCCTTTATCTTATGTATTTTGCTAAATCTTTCAGTTGTATTAACTTATTTTCTGCTTTGTTTGTCACTTTAATCAGATAAATAGGATTTGTCAGTCTCGTTGAATTTTGAAACTTCTGGGTACATAAATTGTACCTGGAAGTTGCATTTTATACAGAAATATATGATGTTTCAAACTATAAATCAAACATCATGATACTGAAACGCCATCTTTTGGCAGGAAACATTTTCAAATTTTAATTTTATCGTGAAATCTCGGTGTCACATGATGAGACTTACAGACCCTATTACAGTTTCAGTTCAAACTTGCTTTTGATTGATTGACTTTTTGTGAAGTTATGGTCTTTGAAATTGTATACATGTAATTGGATCAATTTCTTCAGTTATGCAGACTATTTTTAAACATCATTTAATGTTAAGATTCATAATGCATATGGTTGCACAATGTGTACAACAGTTTCTCATTATAAAGAATCCTTAAATGTGCATAGGCATTAAAAATGCTACAATTACATCTTAGTTATGGATATTGAATATGATTCTTGGCATTGGATTTATTTATAATAGACATTTTATTTTCCTTGCAACATGCTACACTTCTTTGAATTCTCTTCATTATCAGTCATTATTTGTGTAATATAGTGATTATAATAATTTTATCCACAGGATAACTTGGTGTATGAAATAGTTAATGGTCCTCATGAATTCTTCTACTTGAATCCAGTCACAGGCAATATAACACTGATAAAAGATTTGGCTAGTACTGCACAGAAAACATTTTCAGTGAGTTGCTGATTTTTTTCAAGTTCACATTGTTCAAGAATACTACATATACATGTATCTAAAGATTGTGAAACCTGTATAGACTTTACCCTGAATAAACATGAGACCTGTAGAAATCAAACAAGCTTTGTCATTTTGTATGCAGTCCGTAGGTCTCTTGTTCAATTTTGAAACATTGGGGTCCATAATTTGTAGCCGAAAGTTGTATTTTTAATTAAAAATATATGACGCTCCAAACAATGTCATAATCCCCAGAAGTCTTGTTTCGGCAGGGAAAGTTTTTGAATTGTGGTTTAATTGTGAATTCTTGCAGGTCACATGATTAGACTTACATACCCTATAAATATCTTTTAGTTTTTAACCTGTATAAACTGAACACCTGTTTAAATGAAACAATATCTTTTGTCACTGAAAGGTCATGTGTATACAGGATTCACTGTATACATAAAAATACATTAATCTGATAGACATGTTTTGTTAGTCTAGTCTCAATTGGATGTAAGCGGGAAGCTGAATTGGTCTTTTTAAATAATATGGAAGCCAGATCAGCGCAAAACAGGAAAGCATGTTGAACTAGATGCTAGAATTGCTAAAAATATATCCTGGGAACCGAGAAAAAGTGGTTTCTTCTCGAGTCTTGTAAAATACATGTATTTTACAGTCTGTGAAATAGAAAGTGTAGAAAAATTGATGGCATTATATCATTTTTCAGTTATAACTCTGTTTAGACTTTTATCTGTCAAGTCAGAATAGATTGTTTAAGTATGGTAATTGAAAAGCGTCAAAGTAAATTTTTCTGTTGAAAAGTTCAAAAAGGTTATTAGCTGTAGTAAAAAAAGTAGATTTATTCAATAAAACATGCTTTTCTATAATAACTTATATCATTTCAGTTTACTGTACGTGTTCGTGACCAGAGAAATCCAGAAAAAACAGACACAGCTGCTGTCACCGTGAACGTAAATCGTGATGAGGAATTACCCATATTCCAGAGAGCCAAGTATGAAGTGACCATCGTAGAAACACAACCAGTTGGTGACACTATTGAAACTGTTTTTGCAGAAGATCAAGATTTACGGGTAGGAATTGATTTCATTATACCTACATAATTATTTTTAAGAATTTGTTCAGATGATGATTGTCAAGAAATTTTGATATATTATTTGTCCATACATATTTAAACAAGGGAATTCAGTTCGAGACATGGTATAGGATAGTGTTAGTGTACAATAATTGTACGAGTAAACAACACTCCATCCAGGCCGTTATATTACACAGGTGATTGTACAGGTAAATAACACTCAATCCAGGCCTTACATTACAGAGGTGATAGTGTTAGTGTACAATGATTGTACGAGTAAACAACACTCCATCCAGGCCGTTATATTACACAGGTGATTGTACAGGTAAATAACACTCAATCCAGGTCTTACATTACAGAGGTGATAGTCTTCAGTTATTGTAGACATGAACTAAGTACCTTAACAGCTGGACCACCAAGGCTCCTCAAAAAATAGAGATGATAGTCTGGTAACTTGTTCAACAATGGTCATGAAAATTTTGAATCATCTAATCAAAATTAGTGTTACATACATAAATGCATAAGTATGTAATATTGAATCTATTGTACTACATGTATGTAAAATCTTTTTGTTTTGACAGGGAACATTAATGTATAAAGAGGATGGTAACTATCCAGCGCCAACATTCTTTGCTGTACATCCTACCAGTGGAGCTATTACTATTAAAGACAGCTTGAAAAAAGATGCAAATGCCCAGGAGTTGTATATCGTAAGTAATCTTAATTTGCAATAGCAGTGGCATTTTGCGCAATATTCAAGCAAATGAAAGATTACTTTCTATAATGTAGTTCATAATAATTTTTGTTTTTCGACCAATCAAAATATTTTTTGTGTTGGTTTTACATTTCATTGAGAATTTCTACATTGTAAATGCAGTTTATATATAGTAGATTTTTGGTTAAAATTTAAATCATATTTTTTACAGAAAAAAAACATTGAACTTATTTGGAATAATTTTACAAATTGAATATTGAAAGTTTTCCTTATGTTGTAGGGTATAGAAAAAAAGTAACTGGAATTAATTGATTTTTTTTTCAGTTGAAAGTGGTTGCATATGATAGTGCATCACCAGATATCAGAGGTACAGCCAATGTAGAAATAACGGTCAGACGTAATATTAATGCCCCACAATATATTGGCCTTCCATATTCAAAACAAGTCTCAGAACTACATAAGATGGGAGTACCAGTAGTGAACATCACAGCTACAGACAGTGATGGGGTAAGTAAATTTGTTGTAATATCTTACCATGGACAAACAACGATTAATCAATCTTTATGTATATTTTTCTCTCTCATTTTTTTATAAGGCATTCATATTCGTCTCAATATCTGTAAAATAACCTCTTTTTCTCATCTTCCATCATTATTTTTTTCATGCTGGTTTTGGAAGAAAGTTACAACAGTCAGTAAAAACCATTCACAGTAAAACCTGCATGCATTTATTGAAATCCTAAGTCTAATAATTTTATTTACTTGAAACATGTTTTGTACCAGAGAGGTTTAATTGGAATGTATATATATATATATATATATAGGTGTATATATCCGTATTTTGTTTTCTCATAAAGGTTCCACTGCATTTTTAACGAGTTATCATCATTATACATCATTTTCAGTTTTTTAACTGGAATTAAGGCTTTATTATTTACATGGTTTTTGTATTTTGAATATTTAAGATAAGCTTTTGATTAAACAACTAAAATAATTGCATACAGTTATAAATTTTTGTTAATATCTAGATAATTTCTTATGTTTTTATACTTGTATTTCAGGATAGTGTTAAATACCAAATAATATCTGACCAAAACAATGGAATGGCATTCAATTATTTTTACATTGATGAGAATACTGGTCTGATTAATTTGAAAAAACCTTTAACATCAAGTACAGAACCATCATTTACGGTAAGATGTGAAAAAACCTTTAACATCAAGCACGGAACCATCATTTACGGTAAGACATGAAAAAACCTTAAACATATAGTACAGAATCATCTTTTACAGTTAGACATGAAAAAATGCTAATTCTAAGCACAGAACTGTCCTTCCATTAAACACCATAGTTTCGCCATTTTGGCGAGTGGAAATTTTTAGGTTAGTTGCTGGTCACTGAGAAAATGTCCAGTAAAGTATTCTTTGGGCCATATATAAATTCAGTGAAATCCCCCTACATATCTGTTTTCCCTTCAAACCAAATTAGTTAATCTATATCCAGCCAGTTAAATGTCTGAAACGTCTATTTTAATTATCCAATCAAAATATATTGTCTTCTAATTCATTCATATTTGTATTATCTCCCTTTGAAACTGTCATGCCTAGATCTGAGGACAGACACTTCCGATTTCTAGGGTGGGTTGATACAATGTGGTTGCTGTCTAAATATATCGTGAATAACAGGTCATATTTAGTCTATGACAATGTCAACATTTGTAAACTTGTAACTTATTCCGTGGAACTATTATAAAAGTCATCCCAAATTAAATCAGAAGTTGTTGTTTGTTCATTGACATTTACTAGGAATCCGAATTAATTTCGTATTTACAAATGCCTAGCTGATAAAAAAAAGTATGGGAAGTTTTAACTTTTAATCATATAGGTCCTTTTGTCCATGTGCTTTTGCCACATTGAATACCTATAGAGATTTGCCATGTGAATCCCTATAGAGACTTGCTATGTAAATCCCTATAGAGACTTGTCATGTGAATCCCTATAGAGACTTGCCATGTGTATCCCTATAGAGACTTGTCATGTGTATCCCTATAGAGACTTGTCATGTGTATCCTTATGGATACTTGCCATGTAAATGCCACATGAATCCCTATATAGACTTGTCATGTGAATCCCTATAAAGACTTGCCATGTGAATCCCTATAGAGACATGTCATGTGAATCCCTATAGAGACTTGCCATGTGAATCCATATAGAGACTTTCCATGTAAATCCCTACAAAGACTTGCCACATGAATCCCTATATAGACTTGTCATGTGAATCCCTATAGAGAATTGCCATGTAAATCCCTAGTCAGATTTTTTCTCATGGTTGTTCACATTTTATGTTTATTGACTTGCAATGTGAATCCATTATAGATTCTTTTAAGTCCATACCCATTGCATGTTATTTAACTTTGAATTAATGACTAAAGAATTGATAAATGCCATTATGTTTTGCTTGAGAGTATATTTAATGAAGTTGTATGTTTTGACAGATGACAGTTAGAGCTACAGACAGCGGAAATCCTTCATCGTTTACCGATAGACAAGTGACATTTACCATTCTTCATGTGGATGCTCCTACTTTCCGTGGACCTTATTCAATAACTGTTAGAGAAGATACTCCAGTGCCAACAACACAGATAACAGTAATAGCAGATCCACCAGCGTCTGCACCTAATGCCAATATAACTTATGAAGTGGTTGGTCAGTCCCCTGCGCCATACTTTTTCGGTGTGAACGAGAATACAGGAGAAATATTCGTAAAGAATGATCTCACAACCGGTGTTTCATTGACATATACGGTAAGTCACTTTTAAAAGAATTTTATTTTGTTTTAAACTGTAGGAATGCTATTTTCATTGTAGCTTCATTTTATAAATTGAAGACTCTTTTGGTACTACTTTTTTTAAAGGAAAAAATTAGTTTCTTAAAAAAAAAAAACAGAATACACATGTACATATGTATAAATGTCAAGGATGTTTGTAAATATATACAGATACAAAGAATGAGGAAAAAAATGTCAACACACAATTTCAAATTCAAAAAACTGATAACACTAATTTTCTAAGCATTATCTGAAACTGATTCAACATAAAGTACAATATCTTGATAGTTTTAAGTCTTAATTAAGATTTTATTCAGTGCTATTATTTTTTGTGAAATCTATATAGAAAAATGATTATCTTTATTTGATGCACAGTTAACCGTAAGGACCTACGACAGAAACACTCCAGATATCTACAGAGATATAGATATACCTATAACAGTAACCAGAAATGACAACGCACCAGTGTTACCACCAACAGTCACGACGTCTGTGGATGATGATGTAGTATTAGGTCACAAAGTCATCAAAATCAACGCTACTGATAAGGATAATGTATGTTTTTTAGAAAATTGCCCAAAAAATTGGCAAAAAATTTAGAAAATTAGTGCAGATACACAGAGCCCTTTCTTGGTATATGTTATGAATGAGCATAGCCAAAAGGATAGACTGAAAGCCCTTCACAAACATGTTGCTCATTAAAATTATTGTAGTTGGGATTAACATATGTGTTATGGTCTCATGTTCATTTACTCCATATCCTTTGGTATAATATTTGATATTGTAAGAATTGCCACTTACCTCATTCATAGTTATGTGAATATCCAGCTGGTCAATGCTGTGAATATGAGATACCTCTTATCTTTAATATCAGGTCAACCTATAGAAGAAGGGAATAGATGAAACTCCCTGATTTGGGGTTTGCTGGTCTGACTAATAACTGGAAATACCACAGGGTATTATGATTCACTAATAAGGATGTCTTCAAACATTTCTTTTTTTTTTAAATGCAACATTTGAAGGCATTTTCACACCAACTCTTATGCTAGACATAATCTATAAGCATGATTTCTTCATACTTGTGAATTTTTTTTGAGGAACTTAACAATGACAATTTTAATCCTAAACGAATATTTTTGAAGTTAGTATCATGCTTTTATGTTAATTTCAGGACAATTTACACTACTCCATTACGAATGATGATAAATGTAATGAATTCTTCTACGTAATAGAAAGTACTGGTGATCTGTATGTGAAAAAAGATCTCAGAACATCTACAGGCAATTTTGTGGTAAGTATGCTGACATTTGAGTGTTTCAACCTATTTTTTCACAGTGTTTCTTCATTATTTACTTTTCATTACATCAATATTTTCATTTTATGAATAAAGATGAGTCAATCTTTTTTTTTCTCTGATAATAGTCTTTCTTTTTATTTTGCAGTGTACAATTACTGTGACAGATAATGGACAACCGGTACCAAAAACTGCGGTATCAACACTCACAATAAATGTCAACAGACTTAATTACCCACAATTCAGTGGTACAGGACAGTACTCGGCTAACCTTAGAGAGAATGATCCAGTTGGTAGAGACGTAGTGAGGGTTCAAGCAATCAGAGTTCCTACTATTGTAAGTATTACCATATTACCAGACATTGATACCATATTAATTAAAAAAAACACCTTCCTTTTTGAACATCAAAAAAAAAATCACAAAATAAATTTTTGGCACTTTTGAGACATGCTTTTAGAAATTGTAAATCTCATTATTGATTGTAAAAAATAGTAGAAATAATACAGAAATCAGTGGAGAGGTTCTCAGATAGGGGGTCACTTTTCTGAAATCTTGTAAATATTTTTCATCTTTGTTCATGGGCAGGAAAAGACACTTAAAGAGGCCACATTTTCTGTTTCATGTGCTCAATTTTCAGTGGTTCTCGCCTTATGCTCAACATGCTTTCCAATTTCCAGGGGCACTTTTTTGGCCACAATCCCATTTCCCACTTGCCTAAATAGGCCAACCTGGCTTTCCATTTATACCCCATGGAGACCCACAATGGAGTCTTCACTGTGACTTCCTGTTGAAACTTGTTTTTCACACATAGATGGGCAACCCCGGCGCTGCAACATAAAATATCAAATATTCTAAATTCTAAGAATATTTTTTCAAAATGTGTTCAAACAAATCCTAGAATATTCAATAAGAAGAAAATGATACAAAAAAAAAATTGTCATTTGAATTCATATAATAAAGCCAAAGTTCTTTTGTATTACAACTAAAATGTGGATAAAACATCATTTCAAATGTTAACATGTTTAACTTCCTACATTACATATTTTACACAAAAAAACTAAAGAAATTAAGTTTTAGGTAAATAACTTTGAAATATCTGAAAACTTAAATTTAAATATACTTTTTTATTTTTTAGGGGTCTATTGTATATGAAGTTGATGGCCTATATCCAGCTCAATACTTCTTTGGAGTCAACAGTTCAACAGGTCAAGTCAAGATAATCCAAGACCTTCGTGAGGATAATAAAAAATCAGTTAGTTACTTGGTAAGTGAGACATTACATGAGTGGTAAAAAAAACTTTTTTTTACTTTTTAACATAACATTACCAAGTGTTTAATAAGATTAATTGTTGATATCATAAACAGTAGAAGTACCAGAGAACATAAAATCTATAAAATTGTCCTGATGATGACTGCCACTAAACTATCAAAGTATTTTTCAGAGTGTCAACAAACCGGCCTTGTCATTGATGTCCTTGAACTTCTGCAAATTGAGTGTAGAAATAGGGAATCGGATCCCGTAACTAAAACTGAATTTTCCTTTTTTAAATAAAATTAATAAAAAAAATGTATCAGTCTAGCAGATTATTCACATGGAATTATGTTCTGTTCATGATATTGCCTGCATTTTGTTGAAGAACTTAATGAACCGGAAGTCTGTATTGGGCTTGGCCATAATGGGCCAGTAAACCGGTATTGGGCCAGTAAATCCGTATTGACTAAGTAAATCCATATTGGGCTTGCTTGGCCTTATTTGTCCAGTAAACCTTTCTATATTTGCTCTAAACATTTTGTATTGCATAGACAATTATTTTACATAACTATTTAAATACCTTATATTGGAATTGTTATGTATGTTTTATTTTAGCTGATGTTTATGGTAGACAATCGTATACTGATTTTATCCTCCATGTAAATGTCAGTGCCAATTTAAATGTATTTGATAAAGTTTAAAAAATGCAAATTATAAATAATGCAAGTCTTTTACTGTCCTGCTTTAAATATAAATCGGGGACAAAAACTAAACGATAATTAACACTGATATACCATAGCGCCAGAGTTTTATAATCGGTGAAAGTACACTTTTAATTTTTTTAACGATGAGGGAATTATATCTGTTATAATAATTCTGTAACAATTATATAAGTAGTTACACAGCATATTTTAATTACAGTTGAACTTCGATAACTTGAACTGCAATAACTCAAACACCATGGATGTCTCAAACTTTTTCTCAGACCTTTTTTTTGGTCTGTTTGTTCAATTTTTGGCCTTCATTTACTTGAGGGGTCCCTATCATATTTGGCTACTCTCATGACTAGACCAAATCTAACTGTAGAACACTAACCCCCACCCTATCTCTAACCCTAACCCTACCCTAAAATCTTAACCCTAACCTAAACCTAAAGTTAAGAATGTAAATACGAAAAATTCACAACCCTAAAGTAGTGGGACCCCTAAAGTAAATGAAGGCCCAATTTTTAACATAATTCAACCTTGATAGCTCAAACATCTCTCTAACTCGTACTGTTTTCATCAGTCCCTTCGGTGTTCAAACCGTGGAAATTGGACTATTGGATAAATTGATAATGAAGAACTTTGTAAGGCATACTTTGTAATGAAAATCTGTTTATTACAGCTGAAAGTTGTAGCTTTTGACAGTATGAAACCCAGCCTTAGAACAACAGCTGATGTCAGTATTACTGTACAGAGAAATTTGAATGGTCCACAGTTCTTCCAAGACCAAGAAACTATAGATCTTCCTGTGAATACAGATCCAAAC
Organism: Modiolus philippinarum; assembly: GCA_002080025.1. NCBI lineage: Eukaryota > Metazoa > Mollusca > Bivalvia > Mytilida > Modiolidae > Modiolus > Modiolus philippinarum. The sequence continues at coordinate 36,732 of MJUU01019725.1, forward strand.
TTCTGGTCCATGAGACAGAATGTATCTGACCCTGATAGTGTATGTATTTTAATTTCATTATACCATCAAAGTAAACATAACTTATTTTCATTCATGTATTAAAATTATTCAGATTTTTTATTTTTGTTTAACTGAAAACTGAAGTGTTTAAATTGAACTAATTCTTGATTAAAGCTTCAATTTTATTTTATTTTTTCTAAATAGACAAATCTCCAGTGCTCAATAATTGGTAATACCAAGGCCATGCAGTATTTCACGGTGGATAAAGACACATGTGTCCTGTCCCTGAAACAGAGCCTAGAAAATGACCCAGATTTGACAACACAATACGATGTAAGTTCTTATGGAAATTGGTAAAACCTATACAGTTTTTGTGTCGCCTACTGTAAGCAGAGTCGACACATAGGGATTACTATCCGTCGTTGTCATCGTCCTGCGTAGTCATCGTACTGCGTCGTCGTCGTCCTACGTCGTCCCGACAGTTTTTGAATCCACAACTCCTTCAAAACCACTTGTCGGATTCCTACCAAACTTTCAGGATATGTTGTTTAACTGGTGTAGTTGTGCACCTGATACTTAGAATTTTGATTTTGCAGATTTTAGAGGTTAACAGAGCCAAAATTGCTCATTTGTGAGTCTGTTGGTTTTGAATCCGCAACTCCTTCAAAA
>MJUU01019725.1:44612-72268 GCA_002080025.1 Modiolus philippinarum
AAAGTTTCTGATTCTTATGTACATACACCACCAAAGACGGACCATCAATTTGGAATTATAGTGCTGCAGGTTCCAGGTGAGCGATACAGGCTCTTGAGAGCCTCTTGTTTAAAATAGGGGCCAAAAAGGGCAAGATTGGGTGTTTTCACCTATTTAGCTGTAGAATTTTTATTGAATATCAGATTTTGATGGGGTTTCTTTCAGTGTGCTCCTGAGTAAATTTCCAATATGTAGTATGTCAACAGATTCATGTTGCATGTACCGTTCATGAGATAAATGGGGCCCAAAAGGGGCGAATTTAAAAAAAAATTATTTTTTAATTTTAAGTCTGATTTTGATGCCGTTTTCATCTCAAATGTTTATGCCAGGGTGAGCTTTTGCCATCACTTGGCATCCGTCGTCCATCCGTCCATCGTAAACTTTTTTTCAAAAATCTTCTCCTCTGAAACCACTGGGCCAATTTAATCCAAACTTGGCCTGGGTCATCAAGAGGGTATGTAGTTTAAAAATATGTTTGGTTAGTCCGAAGACCAAACAACATGGCCACTGTTACTAAAAATAGAACATAGGGGTAAATTACTGTTTTTGGCAAATAACTCAAAAACCGTTGCAGATATAAAAAATCTGACATGGGGGTAAAATTGTTCAGAATGCCGAGATCTATCTACCCTGCAATTTTGAAGAAAATTGGAAAACCTGTCTCAGAGTTACATCCCTTTTTCTGTAAAATTTTCAAAATTTATGATTTTTTAAATTTTTTATTTCAAAAACTGTAACAGATAGAGGTGAAGTGTAAATTGCAAAAATGTTCAGCATATCAAGATCTACATGCGCTGAAATTTTGAAGAAAATCCAACAGCCTGTGTTGTAGTTATTGACTCTTTTTTTCACAAAAAAAAAAAAAATTCAATGCCATATGTTTATGGGTTATTTCCCTTTAAATTCTGTTTTCAAATCTTCTTTGATTTACTTTTCTCTTTAAAGTTTTAGAAAAATGCCCTGATATCACTTTATTAAAAATAATTATTTGTTACATAATTGAGAGCAAAAATGTGTTTTTGTATAAATTTTTACATTTTTTTGCAAAAATGCTTTCATAATCTATACTTATTTCACAAATTAATGATAACGGTATATAAATGTATATTGTGTCAAGTAGTATGTTTTGTTTGCCCCCCATGCAAACATCTCTCCTAGATTAATATTGAAGTAGCATCTTAACTTCATAGCCTGTATAATATTATAACTGACCTGCATGGCTATGCCATGGTGATCATCTTGCCATCACTGTGTCAGTGGTCCATCCATCGTCCAACTTTTCATTCAAACATCTTCTCTGAAACCGCTGGGCCAATTGGAACCAAACTTGGGCACAATGGTCCTTAAGTGGCCCCTTTAAAAAAAATGTCTGGCAAGTCCATATCATATCCAAGATGGCTGCCAGCAGGGAACGCGGTTTAACATGGGACCTTATGGGAAAGCATTCAGAGATCTTCTCTGCAACCACTGCGCCAATTAGAACCAAAGTTGGTCACAATAGTCCTTCGGTGGTCCCCTTTAAAAATTTTGTCCGGCAAGTCTGCACGTAATCCAAGATGGCCGCCAGCGGGGAACTTTGTCCAAAATTGGACAATATTGCAAAAATCTTCTCCTCTGAAAATACCAGGCCAATTGGAACCAAACTTCGTCACAATGGTCCTTAGGTGGCCCTTTTAAAAAATGTGTTCAGCAAGTCCACATCATATCCAAGATGGCCGCCAGGAGGGAACATGTTTTTAACATTGGACCCTATAGGAAAACATATTCAAAGATCTTCTCCTCTGAAAGTACATGGCCAATTGGAATCATACTTAGTCGCAATGGTCCTTACTTGGTCCCCTTTATAAAATGTGTCTGGCATGTCCGCATAGGATCCAAGATGGCAGTCAGTGGGGAACATTGTTTAACCTTGGACCCCATGGGAAATCATTTAAAGATCTCCTCTGAAAAAACTATGCCAATTGGAACCAAAGTGAGACACAATGATCCTTACATGGTCGTCTTCAAAAAAGGTGACAGTCGGTCTACGCCCCATCAAAAATAGCTGCCAGTGGGGAACATAGTTTAATTTTGGATCATATAACATCAGCAAACTTCAAAATGAGACCCTTAAACAGTCAATAAACAAATTTGAAAATGAGAACCTTAAATGTTGTGATTATTTTGACTTATTTTGTCAGCCATGACCCAGGTGAGAGATACAGGCTCTTGAGAGCCTCTTGTTTGCAATGGATTCCTTATTAAAAATAAATTCAGCGCTGCACCATCAGATTTTTGATAATTTGTTTCCTTTCCGAGTCACGAGGGGCCAAATGGGGCAAAAATTGCAAACATGCAGATTACATAAAATTTTTATTTTTCATCGGATTTCAATGGGATTTTTTTCATTGATTCATCATGATATAAGCTTTTAGTAGTATGCGAACAGATTTTGTGTAGCTCTTCCGGTTTCAGAGTTACAAAGGGTCAAATGGCCAAAATTGCAATTTCTCTAAATATGTCAAATTTTTATTTTTCATCGGATTTTGATGAGATTTTTTTCTTTGGATTCCTCTTGATGTAAGCTTTCAGCTGTATGTCAATGTATTTCGTGTAGCTTTTACCGTTTCTGAGCTACAAGGGTCAATGGGGTCAAAATTGCAATTTTTCAAAATATGTGAAATCTTTATTTTTTATCGGATTGCGATGGGATTTTTTTCTTAAGAGTCTTCATGATATAAGCTTTCAAAGATATGCCAGCGGATTATAGTAGCTCCTACCGTTTCCAAGCTACAAGGAGTGAACGGGGCCAAAATTGCATTTTTTTTTTTCGAAATATTAGAAATTTTTATTTTTCATCAGAATTTGATGGGACTTTTTTCTTCTGATTCCTCTTGATATAATGTAAGCTTTGGCATTTTGTCAAAGGATTTGGTGCAGCTCTTACCGTTTCTGAGCTAAAAGGTGTCAAACGGCCTGAAATTTTCAAAATATGTAAAATCCTTTATTATTTGTTGGATTTTCATGGGTTCAGTTCTTCGGATTCCTCTTATCACATTGTTAAAGTAGTATGCTGACCGTTGACCAATTTGATATACCTCTTACCATTTCTGATCTATATAAGGAATCATTAACGCTAATTGTTATATTTGCATTAGTTTGTGTGAAGCTAATTACTGGGTCTAGTTCTTTATTGTGTCCATTTAATTAATGTATCAAGCTCTTTACTGTGTCCTCATTCATTTTGAATTACACTCGTTCAAGTTTCAGTATTTGACATGCTGTGGCCGTATCATGCTGCACTCGGCGTAGCCCTTTATTTTTTGGGTTATTTTGCAACGTAAAATGCTTTCTCGTCACTATATTTGGAGAAAAATTAAAATAAATGCCCCTCACCCTCCTCATTTCCTTTGAACACTACTCCATTTTCAAGATCACCAAATTCACAGGATCTGATTCCAAAACTACTCTATTTGACAACATGAAGTCACTTTTTGTCAGGCCTCCATCAATACTGTGACCATCAAAATATGCATACAGTCAAACCTGGGAATCAAATGCATTCGGTAATAGGGTCTGTAAGTCTCGTACAATTTTGGAACTTCCGGGATCAAAAGTTGTACCCCGAAATTACATTTTAAGCAAAGATATATGACGTTTCAAACAAAAAATTGAACGTCATAATCCTAAGACGTCATGTTTTGGCGGGAAACATTTTCGAATGCCTGTTTTATCGTAGATTCTCGTGAGTCACATGACGAGACTTACAGACCCTATTGTGATCCTTGAGGATCTGTCGCCATTGTGTCAGTTGTTGACATTTCACAAAACTCTTTACAATTATGTGTGGTTTGTAAACTTTTCAAATGGTTAAAAGTGTATTCATGTTCTTTTATTTGTGACAAGTAACACACAGTTTGAAGTCAGATAATATTATTTAGGTCTACTTAGCTTATAATGTGAGGCTTGCTGGGGATGCCAAACAAACAATCAAGTGCCAGTTTCATTTTTACCTTCACTTTAAAAACACAACAAACTCAAAACTCCAGTATTTCCAGATGTAGGTTGCACCAATAGCCACTTGAGCTAAATTGTCACAGGTAAACATTTATATAACATTTGTATTATTTGCTTCTTGTGGTAGTGCCATTGTTACTTTACTACCGGTAAACAGATCAACAATAGAAATTTCATGCTATTTTAATTGAATGATGCTTCATTTCATACTTAATTACATTGTACTTTATAACTTGCTGATTTTATTTGTAACATATAATATATAATTTTATTTTTTTCCTTCTGTTTAACAGGTACAAGTAGAAGTTATCGATACAGCATGGCCAGATAACAAGGGAACTGGTATTCTGACAGTTAATATCAACCGTAATCCATCTGGTCCCGTATTTCAGCCATCATCCTACACCAGAATTTTACGCGCTAACCATCAAGTTGGATTAACTGTCATACAGCTACAGGCAGCTGATAGCGATGGGGTAAGTTGGAAATATAAATAGTTACAAAAATTTCTGAGATCTGATGACACAAGCTGATAGATTGAATAATACATGTGTAATGCATTTACTTAGGTCAAATTACACATGCTGCCATTAGAAATGCAACACCAATTTGATATTTTTGAAAACCACCATGTATTTTAAACAGATTTATCATATTTGGATGGGGAGTTAGGGAAAGATACCAGCTGAGAGATGTTATATTGCCCAAGCCCAACGGGTGTTGGAAATTGCAGCTCAGGACTAGTATTTTTTGCAAAATCCCCTCCAAAACATATTAAAGCTGTTTAATCATACTGAATGACTTTATGTAAAACGTGTTGGTGAATGGTTAAAAAGAGCCATTTTTTTAGCAAATATCCAAGTAGAGGGTAGACAAATTTTTCAAGCAAATACCCCTGCTGATTCAAAACTTGTTTGAAATCCATGGATTTGTTAAAAAATACACTGGTAGTTGACCATTCAAATTCTAGCATTCTATAATCAGGCTGAATTAAAAATGGAGTTCTTAGGACTTCACAGAAATATACTTTAATGTTTTTAAATTGCTTTCCACCTCCTATGGGTCATTCCAGAGCTGCAAGACACAAATAGTTAAAACTTGATATAACTCAAGTAAAAGGAGTTTACCTGTAGTGTGTGCTAGTATGTTGAACTCCTTATGTAATGTGCATGCTTTTTGTTTTTTTTTGTGTTCAATGAAGTGGATCAATTTTAAACAAGTTTCTAATTTCTAATATTGTTATTGTTAAACCAAAAATTACTATTATGTTTTTTAACATTTTACACATCTGTTTTACTTGTATAAAGCTATTTGGTTTTATATTAATATTTTATGTATTTATTAAAATTGTTGAATAAACCCAACAGTTCTCGCCACAATATAGCTGAAATATTGCTGAAGTTGGCGTAAAACACCAATCAATCAATCAATCACTCTTTCTTTTTATTTCAGGACAAAGTTACTTTCGCTCACCTTGGAACTCAACAGGACCAGGAATATTTCTCTCTTAATCCATCTACTGGTGAAATTTTCCTGATTAAATCATTAGAAACAGCCAACACTCCTTCATCATTCAGTGTAAGTAATGCTTTAAAGTTACAGAGCTCTGAAAGATATTGGAGTTAATGAAAAATATGGTATTTTCATATTTTGCTGGCCATTTTTCAAACAACTGCTTATATGATTTTAAAAAATTAATTTTAATAAGACTTGTAAAATGCAGTCATCTTCTCATGTAAAGTTAGAATTTGTTTTTAGAATGATTAATGTGGTAATGTGAAGCATTTATACATACAATACAAAAATTTTATAATTTGGAGGTACTATAAGCAAAGAAGGAAAGTGGAAAATATAAAGAAATGAAACAATAAAAAAAATGAATACCAATAAAATAGAGAAAACGAGACAAATGTTCACAGTGGAACACAATACGGTTACAATTATCGATTAAAAATTAGCCATGGTTAATATAAAAATACTGTTTTGAACAGATATAAATTAGAAAGCGTTTGAACACCACAAATTTACTAAATAATTGTAAAAAAAAAATGAAATGGCTATTAATGATGATTAGACATGATATAACACTAGAAATGGTGATGAAGTAAATGATGAAAGAATAAATTGAAAAAACACACTATTTAAAATTAAATTGTGGTGCAAATAAGGTAATTTTGATGTTGTGCTGAAATATAGAATAATGGAAGTTTTGTTTTTGATACCAGAAATATTGGTGAACAATAACGGACGAACCCCTTGTGGGCAAGTCCATTATTGGAGTCAATATTTCTTGTATCAAAAACAAAACTTCTATTATTCTTTTTATCGGTAATTAACGAAATCATTTAATAGAACTAATTTTTAAAATGAATGTTAATTTTCAACAAATCGTGAAATTGATTAGTATTGATTAGTAAAAGAATTTGTACCATCCAGTAAGAGTCTCTGTAAGATGTTTATTTCTTTGTTTCATTGATTCTGATTGACAAAGTAGGCGTTACCTAAGATACTTTTTGCCAATATTTTTTCGTATTCGGGCAGTAGCAAATACTGAAATATATTTACTTCGCGAGATCAAAGGAAACTCATACAAATTACCGATAAAAATAATTAGATAAAAAATATTGCTAAACTATCATTATAAGAAAATTTAGAAAGAGTAAATGGAAGATTTTTTTTTACAGTTCCAAGTTCAGGCCATGGATTCAAGGCTTCCAAAAAAAATGGTGACAGCAAATGTAGATATAACAGTTACCCGTGTTGGACCTCCTGTATTTGGATTGGCTAGCTATGTGAAGACTATATTCATAAGTCATGGTGTAAACACAACAGTAGAAACAGTGTCAGCAACGGATAATGATCTTCAGGTATAGTGAAAACTATTTTAATTAACCAAGTGCTCCTTTCTGTCTGTTACAGTGAAAACTATGATTGTGATAGTCTGGATCATTCAGACTCTTTACATAGTATATCTACTTGTAACGCTAAAACGAGGCTTATCAAAAATTTGGTACTGGAATATGATTGGACATTATCTGATTGGTCAGAACATGTAAATAAATACATACCATGTAAATAAACACACGTGTTGATGAGCATGTGTTGTTGCTTGAAACAAACCCACGAGCCTATTTAATAGTGAAGTAGTTAAGCATTACTTAAAGATTAAAAACAAACGAGCAAAGATACCAAAAGGGCTACTGTCCTCGCATAATCAAGAGATATGATATGGGGAGGACTTAAATAATTTGTATGGTTTCAGTGACAGAATCTGCACATCCGATGAGTATTTTGTGTCGATCGCACAGGTTTGCAAACTTTATCAAGACGTGACTTAAAATGAAAGAAGGCCATCCATTTTCTTCTACTCCCAAACAGTATGGAATTTATTGATTACAATGTTTAAGAGGTGCCAATGGAAGCGTACTTTCTTTCCGGGTATATTTATAAACAAACCATGTTACGCAAAAAGGATTAACTGGCACATCATTAAAAAATTAAAAAAAACAAGAGTAAAACAATATGCACTCGACTTTTTGTCGCGGAGGCATGAAAATAGAAATAAATAAAGAAAGAAAACAAGTAATATTTGTATCCAGGCTTACATTGTATAATCTATTCACAAAGTTTAACCCGGCAGAAATCCAATAAGAAGCTTGATTTTTATGCCAAAATGAAAAATGACGAACAATTATGCAGAGACTAGTAGTCCTTCTGTCGAAGCTGATACGGGTGGTCCGGGGATAGTTCTCAAAACTTAAAAGATGGTGCTGACTTTCAAACTTGAGCTTATTCTGTCAGGGTCAGTGCTCCATTGTGATTAGCCTATTAGAAGTTGTGAATATTCTACCCTAGTGCATTTAAATCAAATGGAGGGATGGATACACTGCCGGAATAATTCCTCTGTTACACCTATACCTAAGAGCCACAATCGATCCTGTGTTCTCCCATTTCATTGAAACCTTCTGCAGGTGATGATAGTTTTTTAGCAGAGATTTTACATTTTTATACGTTTTATTTATCGATTTCCAAACTGAAGCTGCATTTTGAAGAATATGCTTCAAAACCAATTACCACTTTGTTCAGGAACTCGTGTCAAGGTCTACGATACACTTCACTTTGCCGTACTTTATAGGTGTGTCAACTCCTTTGACTTTTTTCTCTTTCTTTCAAGTCGTGTGAGGTGTGTGCTTCAATTATCCCTCTTTTAAAAACCACAATCTACTTTATGTAAAACTTTCTTTATATATGAAAGGAGCGATACGTACCCTAGTACTGTCGATAAAGTTTTTCTTTCAATTTTTAACTTCAACCCATATTATCCACAGTTTAGTTTGTCGAAATGGAGAATCTAATTAACAACACTCATGTTCTCAGAAACCACAACAACAATTGTCACATTAGTGTAGGGTGGCCTCTTTTAAAAAGCTGTATTGATAATGATCATATGTCGTTCCAAGGTGGAAGCAAGTGGCAACAGAACATTTGACTTGCTGCAATCTGGTACTATCAGAGGGCTATATTTCAGGTGAGCGATACAGACTCTTGAGAGCCTCTCGTATTTTGTAATTTCTATTTTCTTGTTGTCACTTTATCCAAGATAGCCGCCACACAGCTGGGTACATTAACTTGAGACTTTTTGCCAACACTTTCAGAGATCTTTCCTGGAAGTACTGTGTCGATGAAACTAAACTTGTCTACTATATAGTGTTTGGAAAGTACCCTGTTAAAAAGACTGTTTTTCAGGTTCGGGCCGTTTTATTCAAGATAGGGGCGGCAGTAGTTAACATATTTCAACATTGGACTCTATTGAAAAACACATGATTGGATATTCTTCACCGAAACAACTCTTCTGGTTCAGTTGAAACAAAACTTGATCGCAAAAGTCTTAAGTTAGTTTTCAAGTTTGCAATTTATTCAAAATGGCCACCAGCGGGGAGCATAGTTTTACATCGGACCATATCGGGAAATATTCTTGATTTCCTCTGATACTACATGTACTTGTTGAACCGGAACAAAACTTTACTACAATAGTCCTTGGATGAAAAAATAGTTTAAATTTTGGACTATTCGGAAACACTTTCAAAGATCTAAAACCACCTCACGACTTTTTAAAATTTTCCAGAAAAGTGGGGGGTTTGACCCCGGACCACCTCCCCTCTGGATCCGTCAATGCGACCATGGTTGTAAATAGTCTTTGGTGTATAAGAATAAAAATAAGAATTTTTATTGTACCACTCAAGAACCCATAAAAGGCATCAAAATACAACAAAATACAATATGATTAATCAGACATATAATACAACAAACAAAAATAGACCACTACTGGTCACTTGTGTCTGTGAAGGGCAGGACCAGAGCCTAACACATTACGCTTGTGTCTTATCAATAACCTATACTTATATATGTATATTTAAGACAGTGTTTAGGAAGATGACACTACTCGAAGGACAATGAGATCCAAAACCAATTTTTTGTTACAAATGTATAAACATTTGCCCTTCGAAATATCTAGTTTGGTTCTGGGGTGCTGTACAACGAATTTTAACAAAACCTACAAAAAAAATCTCAAAATTTAAGGGTGAGAGACCCTTGTTCCCCTTTTCCCCCATCTCGGACTCCCTACTTGTACATCCCTTTCGGTAATCAAACATGGAAGAAATGGGTTCAACTAATGGTTTTGCATTGTACTTCAAAAAGGACTTTGGCATACGGCCTTGAAAAATGTTAGGATTCTTAAATAATCTATGCAGGGATATGGAGTAAATACACATGAGACAAAGTCTCTACAAATACTTTTTTAGTACATGGTAAAACCAAGCAATGGAACAACGCTTTTGTCCTTGTTCTTCATCATGAAGTCTCTATCAAGGGGAATACATATTGTTTTTATCTTTTCCATCTGTCGTACTTCTGTCTGTCCGTCACAAAGTTGGACGCCCATTCTCCTACATTTTCCATCGGATTTCAACCAAACTTTACAGGATTATTGACCATTATTCATAGCTGTGCATCCTGTCTGACCGGATTGATCGGCCAATTTTTTTTTTGAGTTATGCCCATTTCTGACATAGAATATTGAGAGAGACATTTGTTTTTGTATCAAAAACACTTCTATATGAAAAAGAAAGGAAATGGGGTAAATATCAAGGAGATAACATCCCATCTCCTGGTTAAAATTCTGGTGTTAATATTCATGTTACTTATGCAATGTTTTTTCTTTACATAAAGTAAATTTTACTGAAATACAATTTGTACGACAAAACTACACACAAAAATGTCTCAAAATTAAAACAGAATTATTTTTATCTTCTGCATAACAACAAGAAGTTCAGAGACTTACTAAATAACAATGAAAGGATATGGAGTAAATGCAATTGAGACAAAATCTACAGAAATACATGGTAAAACCAAGCAATGGAAAAACGTTCTTCATCTTGAAGTCACCATGAGGCCTTCAACTATGAGCTTTGTTCATACCTCATAGTAAGTTCAAGACGGCCCCTATTACCGGTTTTCGCGGAATTCATTGCTAAATGTTGAGCAACACGAAACTCATGTTTTTGCTCACCGTGGATGTAGCGTTGCTCAAACAAACATTAATCACACTGGCAAAGTATCCTTACATTCACTGTTATCCAGTGCCCAACAAACACACCAGTGTCACAAGATCGTGGACAATAACAACGTATAGACAAAGGGCACCCATCAAATCGATTGTAAGAACATTTTGAAATCACAAACCATAATATAAATAAAATGAAATTCCAAATTATGGAAGTGTGATAGTGCATCCATATGAGAACTCAAAACAAAGTGAGCCTGCAGTATCGCTCACCTGAAGCGAAGTTTAATTGAATTGGCATCAAAGCCAAATGAAGCTTTTCCATATAGGGTCAAAAACTTTGTTCTGTGCTTGCAGCTCAAAATAAAAGGGACCGACCATTTACCCTGAAAAGGGGGGGGGGTATGGTTTATTTTCTGAACAGAAGATTTTTTAATTAACATTATTTTTGGGGGGCAGAAAGCCTTCTTCAGAAATTTTTTTTTTCATCATTTTGGCTGCCAAAATATTTTTTTCACATAAAATCAGCTCCAAAATATTTTTTTAGAAAAAAAAACATAGCCCCCCCCCCTTCAAGTTAAATGGTCGGTCCCTAACCAGTGATGACAAAGGACCTTCTATAAAACATTCCTATGAAGTTTGGTTGAATTTTCTTAAGGGGTTTCAGAGGCGATGTTTAAAATATGATTTATTTTTGTAACATTTGGTAGAATTCAGAGGACATGATCAAAATGGACCAATGTTATACTAAGTTCAGTGTGGTAGCTAGGTGTTTTTGCTGAATCAATATGTGCAATCTTTTTGAAGGCACCTTCCCTACATCATTCCAAAACAATTGCTTCAATAATGCAGAACAAGATGAATATGATGCTTTCACATAGGGTTTTATGTAAGTATGTTCTGCGCTGAGGGCCCCATTTTAGTCAGATCGGAACTTTTCAGAGGAGATGTTCAAAATATGTTTTTTTTCATAGGTTTTAAAAGCAATCGTGACCATTTTTTTGTCCGATCTGAATTTCGGTTTCCGATTTTCACTGGTATTTTGTGACAATCTTTCATTCATTCCATTAATTCAAAGGGCCAATCCCGACCCTCCACATCTATATTGGTCATCTGTTGATTCAAGTAAAAGGAGGCGGTGTAACGTCTATATTACTGTTGGTATTGATATATGTGCTTGATATTTTTTTCGGCTTCGGCAAGAGAGCTTTTACCAAAAAATTATATGAAATGCACTAGGTTCAAGATGCAGATCAGTTGAAAACAAAAGAAGAATGAGAAAAAATAATTTTTCATTTTGTATCATGATCTTTATTTGATGAAACTACCTTTTGTTGTTTGCATCTTTGCATATAAAAAAAAATCTCTCATTGAAGTCACTACAGCACTGAAACTAAATAGTATGAAATATTCAAATACATTGGACTTGTAGCACTTTGACTTTAAAACCTAGTAATTTCCTATTATACTTTATTGCTAAAACCATCAATGTTACTATATATATATTTGTCGAAAATTTACAGAAGCCCCCACCCCCCCCAAAAAAAAAAACTAAAATAATATAAAAAAAAAAAAACCAAGCGTTTCTGCAGAATTCCCAGTTACCTTTTTATAGAAGACGTGTTGATGTGAAAGGTGAAAATACTTAAAATACATTAATTGCAAAGATTAACAAGATGAAAAAAATCCACACGTGGCCAGTTTGTGTTTATTTATGCTCTATCTGATTAGCTCTGCCTACATTTTTCCTGCCGTCTGTCGGTAACATGTATTTGTGTTATGTGGGACCAGACTCTCTACATACATGTAAGAGTCTGGTTGAAGCAGACTATGATTATGAAGCAGGTGCCTCATTAAAAAAATCATGTCCTGGTGTAGTTGAAATATTAATCATTGGACATAAAACATGTCCTGGTATAGTTGAAATAATCCTCAATGGACATAAAACTTGTCCTGATATAGTTTAAATATTGCTCAATGGACATAAAACTTTATCTAATCTATCAATCATTTAAAAATCCACTGAAATGAAATGTTCAAGTTAAACATTTAAATGCTAATTTTCTGAAGTCAAGTATAAATTGAGGGTAATAAAAAGGATATACATATATTATCTATTTCTGTTATTTTTATTGTCAGTTTATTATTTTACAGGGAGCTACTTCAGATTGTTATTTGTATGAGTACTTTAATATATTTTAGGGAGCTATACGTTACAGAGTACTAGGATTTTCACCAGCTACAGACTATTTCAGATTGGATCCAGTAACTGGAATCATAAGTCTTAAAAAGAGCCTTTATGATAATCCTCAACCTAATCCATATTATTTGGTAAGACATATATTATCCAAGGCTATGTAAATTCAACAGATTGTGATTGGCTGTCAAATGCCCTTGTAAAACCTATCCCCTCGTGTTTTTAAGCCACAAAATAAGATGTACAGTAAGACTTGACTGAATTCATATTATTTGGTAAGATATATGAAAATACTCATGATAGGGGGTGAAATATAATTCAGTCATTGTTTCAAGTTAAAATGAAATAATGAAATCTTTCTTTATAAGCCATACATGTATTTAACATTGTCTACTACATGTACATTTTACATGTTGTCCCAATTTATTCATCATGTATTATGAGCAAAATAAATTTAATGTTTAGAGTTTAATATATGTTAGTGTAGTTATTATTAAGTCTTAGAATAGGAATGATATACTTCTTTCAGCTTTTGATAGAGGCCTACGATTCATCTGAACCTGACAGCAGCGCCATTGCTACAGTCCATATTATCGTCAACAAGAACCAGTTTGGACCGGAGTTCCAACCACCAAGTTATACTGTCACAAAGAATGACTATGACGATGTTGGAGAGGAAGTAGTCACAGTACAGGCAATCGACAGAGACTTAACGGTGAGATATTGTCAGATTTGGTGTGTTTGTTTGTAATTTTGAAAGATACAAATAGTCTAACTTCGATGGGTTGAACACTCAAGGGACCGATAAAAACAGTTCAAGCTACAGGGGTGTTCATGATATCGAGGTCGAACTATGTTAAAACTTTATCAAAGGGACCATAAAATAGGTTAGAGACATCCATGGTGTTCGAGTTATTGCAGTTTGAGCCATCGCAGTTCTACTGTATATTTATGTTCTTGTTAATGTATATATCAATAAGTTTGTTTGGAAAATTGCTCCCTTTATTCAATTGATTAGTGATCTGAAATACATAGTGAAAGGATGTGGAGTAAATGCAAATGATTGAAAAATTTCTCCCTTTATTCAATTGATAAGTGATCTAAAATAAACAATGAAAGGATATGGAGTAAATGCAAATGAGACAAAGTCTTTACAAATACATGTTAGACCCAAGGAATGGAACAACACTTGTATTGTTGTTCTTCATCTGATGGATTTCATGTCATTGATCATCATATTTCCACTGACAAAAGGGTTAGACATTTAATGTGTGTGCTTCAACTATACCTTTTATTTTAAACCCTCAAAGACTGAAAAAATTGATTAATACTAACATACAAATGATAGATTGTATGAAAATAATGTTCATCTTGTTTTTTTTTTTAATTCCTTCCCAGTGTGGGCTCTTTTTATCATTACTTATATAACTGAACAAAATATTAATGCCCTTTTTTTTTGCTCATCATCTATTTTTATGCCCCGCCCACGAATGTGGAAGGGGCATATAGTGTTACCCTTGTCCGTCCGTACGTCCGTACGTCCCTATGTCCGTACATCCGGTTAAGTTCTGTGTTTAAGTCCATTTCTCAGAAACTGTAAGAGGTAGAACAATAAAAGTAGGCCAGTAGGTAGATATTTGATAGTACTACAGAGTTCACTAGGTAGTTTGACTCTGTGACCTACATTTCATGCTTGAGTGACTCTGGTTAAGTTTTGTATTAAAGTCCATTTCTCAACAACTACACCTTATAGGACAATGATGTTTCATTAAATTGATTGCCTTGATGCGTATTACCCAAATCATTGACAACAAGGTGGCCTTGACCTACATTTTACACTTCAGTGACTTTGGTTAAGTTTTGCGTTTAAGTCCTTTTCTCAACAACTACAGATTATAAGACAATTGTTTCATCAAATGAATTGCCTTGATGAGTACTATCCAAATCGCTGACAATTAGGTGGCTTTGACCTAGATTTTACGCTTCAGTGACTTTGGTTAATTTTTGCATTAAAGTCCATTTCTCAGCAACTACACATTATAGGACAATGATATTTCATCAAATTAATTGCCTTGTTGGTTACTATCCAAATCATTGACAATTAGGTGGCTTTGACCTACATTTTACGCTTCAGTGACTCTGGTTAAGTTTTGAATTTAAGTCCATTTCTCAACAACTACACATTATAGGACAATGATATTTCATCAAATTGATTGCCTTGATGAGTATTGCCCAAATCATTGACAATTAGGTGGCTTTGACCTACATTTTATGCTTCAGTGAATTCAGTTAAGTTTTGCCTTTAAGTCCAATTTTCTCACAACTACACATTATAGGACTATGATATTTCGTCAAATTAATATCCTCAGTTAGTACTGCCCACATCAATGACAATAAAGTGGCTTTGACCTACATTTTATGATAAGGTTATATTTGCGATTAATCTTTTGGCGGGGCATCCGTGTCTTACAGACATATTCTCTAGTTTGTTGTAGTTAAAAAATGGATGCTTTTGCAAAGTTCTTGTGTGATTTCAAATGTTTTTTTTTGTTTTTTTTTATTT
Organism: Modiolus philippinarum; assembly: GCA_002080025.1. NCBI lineage: Eukaryota > Metazoa > Mollusca > Bivalvia > Mytilida > Modiolidae > Modiolus > Modiolus philippinarum. The sequence continues at coordinate 59,973 of MJUU01019725.1, forward strand.
TTACAGGCTCCTGAGAATGATAAAGTCTTCAGTATTGTGCCTTTGAATGACTATTTTACCATTGATCCATTTACTGGTACAATTACTATAAACAAGAGGCTTTCAGAGGATCCATCTACGCCAAAACCTTCATTTTATACAGTAAGTTTAAGGATTTATTTATTTTAGAAACATACTTAGTAAGCAAAAGAGATACAGTTGTTACAGTCCTTGGACTTATGATTGTGTTATGGCCCATTAACTTGTTTTATTTGGTTCAACTTAACATTTGTTTAAACTTTTCCTCAGTATCAGTAGAAGTCTTTAATCAGTATTTCCTATATAGCTAATGGTTAAAGTTTGAATTTATTTCCAGTCTATTAACCTTTCACATTGAATTTTTGGTTTATGTCCTTTGTTTACAACAAATATTGATGAACTGGATTTGTAAACAGATTCTATCAGGTTTTTCATTGATGTAAAATTTGTTGGCGGTCCCTCCATTTACTCAATCTTCCCCATGATATAGAAGAAAAAGATATTAAAACACAGTTTTTGTAATGAAATCCTTTAATTTTTGTAGTTCACTGTTGTTGCCAAGGATACCACAGCAAATCCTAAGAATGCCACGGCAACAGTACGTGTTAATGTTAACAGGAACAAGGCACCATTCTTTTCACCACCAGCACAAGGATATAGTACATCTGTATCAGAAGATGTTGCTATCTTTCAGAATATTCTACGTGTACAAGGATTTGACAATGATCCAGCGGTAAGTATTTCTTTAAGTTTAATATGGGTTACTTCCCCTTCAAAAATATTCTATGTGTACAAGGATTTGACAATGATCCAGCGGTAAGTATTTCTTAATGTTTAAAATGGGTTACTTCCCCTTAAAAAATATTCTACGTGTAGAAGGATTTGACAATGATCCAGCTGTAAGTATTTCTTTATGTTTAATACTGGTTACTTCCTCCTTTCAAAATATTCAATGTGTACAAGGATTTTACAATGATCCAGCTGTAAGTATTTCTTTATGTTTATTATGGGTTACTTCCCCCTTTCGAAATATTCAACATGTAAAAGGATTTGACAATGATCCAGCTGTGAATATTTCTTTATGTTTAATATGGGTTACTTCCCCTTTCAAAATATTCTATGTGTACAAGGATTTGACAATAATCCAGCAGTAAGTATTTCTTTATGTTTGATATGGGTTACTTCCCCTTTCAAAATATTCAACATGTACAAGTATTTGACAGTGATCCAGCTGTAAGTATTTCTTTATTTTTAATATGGGTTACTTCCCCCTTTAAAAATATTCTACGTGTACAAGGATTTTACAATGATCCAGCTGTGAGTATTTCTTTATGTTTAATATGGGTTACTTCCCCTTTCAAAATATTCCGACGTGTACAAGGATTTGACAATGATCCAGCTGTAAGTATTAATAATGATCCAGCTGTGAGTTTTTCTTTATGTTTAATATGGGTTACTTCCCCTTTCAAAATATTGTACATGTACAAGGATTTGACAATGATCCAGCTGTAAGTATTTCTTTGTTAAGTATTAGTCACTCCCACTTTCAAATTTTCGACTGTGAGAACCTTGACAACATTTATTTTCAAAGATAAATATGTATAGGTCATCATTAAATATTTTGAATTACATGATTTCAAAATTTTGCAATAATTCGAAAAAGTGATGTGTCATTCATCTTTCTTCTCTTTTGATTAAGCTCCCAAATATATGAACAGCTTACTGTTTTACCTGAAAGTTTCAGCTTCAGGATTTAAGATGAAAGTTTCTATCGATTTTATCATTTAATTTATTCTTCAACAAATTTTCTGAGTCATTATTTGGTACTATCAGAGGACTTTTGGATACAATTGAACTGTAACATTGAATATTATTTTATTGGATCTCTGTTAGAAGACTTTAATTTGGTGATATCTGTTATATTTCAGACATTATTGAATGGTCAGATAGAATATTATTTTGTTGGACCTGAGGCAGCTGCTAGAGTTTTCCAGATTAACGCAATGAATGGCTCTATATCAGCACGTATTCCTTTAACAGAAGTACCAGAATCACAGAATGATTGGCTGGTAAATACATTAGAACTTAAGTTTATCTAATCTGATTTTACAACATTAAATCATGAGTCCTGCTACATTATAAAATGGGTAATGGCAGAAGAATACAAAGGGAACAAAGCACAAGAAGATTACATAAATCAACAAGGATCTTGACCAGACGCACTGTTTCCGCATATTCCATATGAAATACAGTGGAACTTGTCTAATCCGACACACGATGGGACCATAAAAATGTGTCGGATTATACAGGATGTCGGAATACTCAGGTTTGAAAAGCATTTAAAAGCTATCTTTGGGACCATTAAATCATGTCGGATTTGGCAGGATGTTGGAATACTCAGGTGTCGGATTAGACAGGTTTCACTGTATATGTATATATATATAAAGGACATACTCCTTGTATGAATTTGTTAGAGTATACTAAATATTACTAGTCCATTTATAATTAATGGACCTCATCAGGAATATTCAATAAATGATTGAATAGCACAGTAATTGATAAATACATGTAGCTTATAACCACAAGTCAACACAACTCAACATCATAAGAAATTATTTATGATCATGATACAGCTTTAAAAGAACATATGTATGCATGTTTTAAAGATTAGCAGGCTTTTCACTATTACTTTGTTTGGACAGTTAATATGTCAGTTGTTATTAGTATTCTGTAGTTACTGTAAATTGAATGCAGATGGTCAATTCGACAACTTATGTCTCTTCAGTGGAGATCAAACAATAGAACAAAAGTTACTGTAAATTAAGTTTCTGCTATTGTTGTTTCGACAACTAATGACAACTTAAAAGATAAACAAAGATATAATTTCACGTTATGGTCATCTTTGCAGGTGTAATATGACTTGTAGCTATAACCTGTTTATCCTATATCGCTACATTTTACACTACAAATTTGATTTTTATGTTATTTTTTTTTTTACAGTTTACTGTTGGGGTTAGAGACAAAGGAATACCCTCACTCAGTGCTACCACACCAGTTAGATTGACAATCACTCGAATCGGTGATATTGCATTTGAGCAATCTGAATATGATATCACTATCACTGACAGTCAGTTTAACGTCAATGATGAAGTGTATGCCGTCAGAGCTACTGATCCACTTGTTGGAGTGAGTATAGAAAAAAACATGATTACAATATATATTATCATCGGCTAAAGAGCTAACATAGTGAGTTAGGCTGCAAGTAGAAATCTATTATACAGTAAGGCGAAGCCGCACCGTATAATAGATTTCTACTTGTAGCCTAACTCACAATGTTAGCTCTTTAGCCGATGATAATTTATTTGTCTTCTGTGTATAATTCCCACAGGTACTTTGTTCTATTAAAGATTATATCACAATATAATGTGTCACATGTATAAATTTATCTCCGTAATTGTAGCGTGCTAAAAACAGCCAGTTATTGATTTTATGTCAACATGGCTTCAGCAGTACAAGGTGCTACACAAATACAAAGGAGAAATAAAATGTCGTTTTACAACGAAAGAGAATTTAAAAATTGAACTTTTTTGTTTAAATGTCACGAAAATGACAAAGAATTATCCTCCAGCACTACTGTGTCTTAAATGAAAATTGGCAAACACATTGCACGAAAATAACCCAGTGGAAGCCTCAAATAACCCACATGGTTGTGTTGTTTCACTCATCAACAAAGCAGTACAATAATTTTTCACGCAGAAACACCGTAGTTTGTAAGAATTGTATGAACCAATCACCGTCTACAAAAACGTCTACACAGATACAGTAATGTTTAGCAATTTTTTTTCTTTCACTTATAAATGTTTATGCACCAGCAATTAAGATAGAATCTGACCCTTTGGATAATGTAATTAAAAATAGAGGTCTAAGGTGTTACTCATATATAGAGAATTTCCATCTGCCCATCACACTATTGTTTCACAAGGATAACATGAATTTGCTTTGGAGCAAAGTAATGTTTTGGGACAACAATTTTGTAATGATAACTTGAAATCACCCTGGTTCATATGTTCTAACCATAAAAAACAGGCTAGGTTCAGTTTTCACTGTGATCTGTTTCTGTGCTACAATCATTTTCCTTGAATTTATACACAAAATCTGAAAATTAAATTAGGGCTGTTCCAGAAAAGTTGGTGTGGGACCCTTTGAAGGCACTTTATATAAATTGCTATGGGTGGTTGTGTTTTCGTCATCTTTTTGTATTGTACATATGGGGAGGAATTCTATGGGTGGTGGGGGTCAATAAAAGTGCCTTCAAAGGCCCCCATGTCAATTTTTATGGAACAGCCCTTATTTTTAAATGACAAATGATAGCATTTGTAAAAATGATGCAAACTATAAAATATGGTCAAGTTTGATTTTGACTGGGGTCTGTTTTTCATTCATTCCATAGTGGATTGTATACTCAGATGTAAAGAATATGAATATTAAGGTGAGAGGTACCTAAATAAGTGCCTCTACCGGTGAACGTTATAAATTTGCTTTAGAATGAAAGGAAAATTATTTTGATTATCACTTTAAATTATTGTCGTTTCAAACTATATCCTACAATTTTTCTGAAAAATTGACATTATGTTGCCAAAGAAATTTCTGTTTTATTGATATAATTTTTTTATAGGGTCACCAAGTTCGTTTTTGTGGTATAGATCGCTGAATAGATGTTCATCTTTCAAATCACGCCTAAAATCATAACTTTTATCGACGACGTCGCTATTTGACAGCTGTTTTTATCGAAAAAATCCATTTTTGGCGTGCCAATCTCTATATGTAACTATTTATACCGGCGAAATTAATTCGGAGACCCTATATAAAATTCACACCATTAGAATGGGAATTTCTTTGTTTAAAACATATCTTTTTTGCAGAAAAATTGTAGGATACATTTTCATAAACGCGCAATTTAAAGACGTTTCATATATTATTTTTCTGTACGTTTTACATGGATTCTATATGAAAACAACATAACTGATAGATTTTTCAAAACATAAAAATAGCTAAACCAATTTTATTTCACATTGGAATTCAGCTCCATTTGATGCACTTGCATGTAAAATTTCATTGAAATCCGGAAACTTTGCTATTTACGTACCTATTACCTTAAGTTAATATAAAAATAAGATTTTGAAGATTTCATAGTTAGATGTAAGGAGAATGAATAATTATGTGTATTCTGTTATACTGTGTATAAAAGTTACATTTTGAAGTTTCATACTTAAATGTAAGGAAAATTATTAATTGTGGGAATAATCTGTTATTCTTTGTTTTAAAGTGAAATTTTTGTGGATAGTATACTTAGATGAAATGATAATGTGTAATTATTGGTAATTAGACATTCTTTAATACTTTGTTTCAGAGTTCTGTTGTGTATGAAATGCGTGGAGATGGAGCTGCTAGGACTTTCTTCAATGTGACGAGGAGGGGTGATGCTGCTTCAATTGTTCTTATCAAAAACTTGGTAGATGATACGGATAATGCCCCATTTTATAATGTAAGTTCAGGTTTAGTGGTGGCGATGTCAATATATCAATTTAAAAACTTGTTAAACGTACTTGGTTGTAGAAGTATTCCAAAATAACATTTTTAGCTCACCTGGCTATGCCAGGGTGAGCTTTTGCCATCACTTGGCATCCGCCGTCCGTCCGTCGTAAACTTTTCTTTAAAAATCTTCTCCTCTGAAACCACTGGGCCAATTTAATCCAAACTTTGCCTGGGTCATCACCAGGGTATGTAGATTAAAAAATATGTTCTGTTAGTCCGAGCACCAAACAACATGGCGGCTGTTACTGAAAATAGAACATAGGGGTAAATTGCTGTTTTTGGCAAATAACTCCAAAACTGTTGCAGATATTATAAATCTTAAGGTTAAAATTGTTCAGAATGCCGAGATCTATCTGCAATTTTGAAGAAAATCAGAAAACCCATCTTAGAGTTATAGCCCTTTTTCCGTACATTTTTCAAAATTTGTGCATTTTTTATTTTTTATTTCAAAAACTGTAACAGATAGAGGTGAAGTTAAGTTAAAAAAATGTTCAGCATATCAAGATCTGCATATGTTGAAATTTTGAAGAAAATCCAAAGGCCTGTGTATGATTTATTGGCCGTTTTTCACCATTTTTTTTTTCCCAATGCCATATGGTTTATTGGTTATTTCTCTTTAAATTCTGTGTTCAAATCTTCTTTGGTTAACTTTTCTCTTTAAAGCTTTAGAGAAATTCCCTGCTATCACTTCATTAAAAAAATTATTTCTTCCATAATTAAGAGCAAAAACAATGTTTTTGTGCAAATTTCTACAATTTTTTGCAAAAATACTTTCTTAATCTTTACCTTATTTCATGTCATAATGATTTTCCTATATAAATGTATTGTCTTACAGGGATGTCAGTGTATAAACACTATTACCTCTGCTGACATGAATGTTGAAGTAGTTTCTCAGCTTCATAGACTGCTTAATGTTTTAATTAAATAAAGCCTTTAGTGAGCAGTTAATGAAATTAACCCTGAAAATGACTGAATGGATTTGAACAGAACTTGGCATTAATGATGCTTAAGAGGTGCTGGCTATGATATATATATGTATTGTGACTTTGATGTATAAATGTCATCCAATATGTCCATCTGCGGGGAACTTAATTTATTACTCGACTGTATGTAAAGAGCATACAAAGAATTTTTTTATCTGAAACAACTTGGCTAGTCACAATGTATCTTAGATGGTCCCCTTCAAAACAGATGTCCTTCAAGTCTGCACCTTATGCAAATTGGCTACCAATGGGAAACGTAGTTTAATATAGGAGTACCTCTTGAAAAGAATTGGTTTACACATTCATATTTAGCTGTTATTGTGATAATTAAAACTAATAAAAAAAATTTCGTTTTTTAGGTGAGAATTTTTGCACAGCGTCAAGGTGATTTATCCCAGTTTTCTTCTTTTTTTTAGGTGAGAATTTTTGCACTACGTCAAGGTGATCCCTCCAAGTTTGCTCAAACAGTCGTGAAGATTAATGTCATTCGGAATCCAACTAAACCACAGTTTCTACACGGTCCTCTGGTATTTACTGTGAATGAAGATGTACCAATCAAATATGAAGTTGGATATGTAAATGCCACCGATCCTGATCAGGTCAGTAATCATTGGATGATGAGTATGATATACACATGTTTCCATATGAAGGAACCTAAAATGTCCGGTGGTTGGATATTTATTACCACTGGATTTCGAGTAAATTCACATAAGACAAAGTCTCTACAAATACAATGTACATGGTAAGACAAAGAAATGGAACAACGCTTTTATTGTTGTTCTTCATCTTGACATCACCATGAGGCCTTCCACAATACAATGAGCTTTGCTATACCTCATAGTAAGTTTTAAGACGGTCCCTAGCACTGGATACAAGTATTAATTAAAAATATATTACATTGTCATTGTTCCTCGTAGCTCATTTAAGTGATTCTTGTTACTACCTTATTTGAAATGTTTGAAATGACCAATGTTGGTCTGCCACATGTACAAATGACTCGAGAGTTATAGAGGTTCCTAGCTGTTTTATTTATACAGTTGAGCATATGCAAGAATATTGTTGTCAATTTATGGATAATTAGTTTGTGTATTGCCTCATCAATTAATATTAAATATTTTCTTTTTCAGGGTGATAATGGAGTAATTACATACAGATTTAGTAAACAAGACACTTTTCCTATCTACGCAGATGGATATTTTGACATAAACCCAAAGACTGGTTTGATTTCCACTCTTGGCAACCTAAAATCTGACACAACCAATGAATACAGGGTAAATCTCAAATCTTATTTGTAATATATTATGTATTGTCAATACTTCTTATTTGTTCAGGATGAGGTTAAATTCGTGGAGATCTTGCAAATCTGTCAATAATACAATTCTAATAGTGGTGAAAGTCTTCTGTAGCTTTTTGCTTATTGAGGTTTCCCGTTATATTTCTTTGTATAACTGTACTATATGTTCTCATCTGAAGGTGTCATTTTTACAGATAACATTATCATTCCTGTATAGAAGAATACACTGATAAAACAATCTTTGTCGAAGGAATTTAAAAGGATGTAATTACAGAAGCTTTGAGATAAGAACTCTGTGTAGTTCAAGTGGAAATGAGTGCCTCAGTAGAAATAAGTGGGATTGAGAACTGAATTCATGACCAATTTCATAAATAAATGTTGACATACCTCTAAAGAGAGAGAAATTATTTATTAACTTGAAGTGTGCCATAACATTGGCTACAAGATAACTGTTAAGTGGATTTTTTTAATGAAAACTATTACATGTAACCTGAATGTTTTAATTAATTTGTACAATAAAAGAACTTTCCCAGTGACAGAAAACAACTCAGAAGTCCTGTGTTGTGTCCAATTTTCTCACTTTTTTCAAACATGATAAAAATATTCCTTCAAAGTTATTTCATAAAATTTTTAAACTCAACATTTTTAATAATTAAGATATGAATAACAGGAAATGGAAATACTCCGATGACCTGTATGAAAAAGGTCAAAATCTGTGCATTTCATCTGCGCGAATCAGCCTTTCATTGCACGAAAATAATCTTTCAATTGCACGAGAAACACATTTCATGTGCACAAGTATTTTACCTGTGATTAACTTGTAATATTATACTTACCTGATATTGAAACTTACCCTTTCCGTCTACAGAAAGTATTGATAGACATATATTGTTCCAAACATTCATTCAACTTTACCATTTCAGATTGATGAAAGTAGTTGGTACTTGTAAGAGTCTTTCCTTTTGTTGTAATTTATAACGGTAAAAATGGTTGGATGTGGAAATTTTTCAATGCTAGTGAAAGCTCTTGTCATAATTGCACCCAAAGACAGTAATGATGCCCAAAGTGTCGGCAAAAACTTTAACTTGTCTTTTGCTGACTACATAGTCGGCAAAATGTCATAATTCCTGCCTCCGCTGATTTTGATCTAACAGTTTATGATGATATTAATTACATATTTTGTTATTATGTATCTTTAGCTAACTTTTTTGAATACCTAATACAAATTACATTTGTTTTTATACTTATTTCCAAGTAATTACAGGTAAATAACTTGCGCAGTTGAAAGATACTCTGTTTGGGCAATTGAAAGGTATTTTAATTCCCCAATTCGAGCAGTTGAAATGCACCCGTCAAAATATTACTTATTTTATGTAAAAAAACATTGTGACATTATGTTTTGTGATTATATATGTTGAAGCAATTAATTTTATATTTTTATTTATTATTTGTCTCAACAGTCTTCTGTTTTATGGGACTATATTAGAAATAAATTGGTTCAATTTTATTTTTCAGTTTAAAGTGATTGCACAAGACAATGGTCCCCCGGGGCAAGTCCTACAGTCCAGTATAGATGTTACCATTAGAATAATAAGAAATCCATCTGCTCCTGTCTTTATACAGGGCCAGTATGATGCGTTTGTCAATGAAAGTGACCCAATAGGTACAAGCGTTATAACAGTGAACGCTATAGATGCAGACAATGTAAGTGCTGTTTAATCTGATGTGCGGCAAAAAACTTTTTAATTATAAACTTAAACCTGAACAATAGTGAAAATGTTATTATGCAAATTTCTTTGATATTTCATGAAAATAAATGCAAAACATTTTTTTAAATGTGGCTCAATTGTTATAAAGAGCTTTGACAGTATGGTATATATAGCATGTCGTTTTCTGGGTTTTGTTTTAAAATGTTTGACAGTATGGTATATAGCATGTCGTTTTATGGGTTTTGTTTTAAAATGTTTAATGATTTTTACCCTCATATTGAATTTATATATACATAGTAGGTTTAAGGATTCATATAAAATTACAACATGGAAATGCTTTCTGCCAAAACATAACATTGCAGGGTTATAACATATAGGTAAATTTATTTTTGTCGCCATATTTTCTTGTAAAAATATGACACTCTGGTTCTGTAAACACCAACTTAGTTTAGATACTTTATTTCACATTTTGTCAACTTAATGACAACTAATTATACCCCATGCAACAAAGTTGCGGAGGGTATATAGTTTTTGACTGGTCCATCCGTCCGTCTGTCAGTCCTTCCATCCATCCATCTGTCATCAAGTGGGTACACCATTTGTTACTTGGATTTTGATTTTGGACAATTTTTCAGAAAACTACACATTGCTGAACTTTGTCATTTTTGCATATTATATTGCATATAGCGTACATCATTTGTCCGGATAACTCCTGCTACAGTTTTTAAGATAGGAAGTTATTATTTTTCAGGTTGATTGTGCACATATTAAAGATGTGCATGCTACTTTGATTATGATTTCTTATAATTTTTCAGAATATTACACATTGTTGAACTTTGTCATTTTTATGCATTATATTGCATATAGGGTACATCATTTGTCCGGATAACTCCTTCTACAGTTTATAAGATAGGAAAATTTAATTTTGCAGATTGATTGTGTATATATCAAAGATGTGCATACTACTTGGATTTTCATTTTTGCTGATTTTTCACAAAAAATGTATTTGTTGACCTTAGTCATTTTTAGCTGAGATAATGCTTATAGAGTACACCATTTGCTTGGATAAATTCTCCTACAGTTTCGAAGATATTTTACAGAATGATTGTGCATCTGTAAGAGATGTGCAAAGTACTCAATTTTTTATTTTTTTTAAGATAATGCAGGATTATCCTATATGTGGGGCGTGGGGTAAGTGAGCTTGCACACTAAGGTTCTTTAATTTTCGTGAGTTTCTGTTTCTGCAGATAAATTTGTAATAGAGTTTGAAATATCAGAGACAATTTATTTTTGTGAAATTTTCACAAGTGCAAAACTTGCTTGGTTTGCAGTACTTTTTTATGTATCACGAAAAATTCAAAAATAAAACCAAAAAAAAAAATCATATTTTACTGCCTATAAATTTTTGTGGTGTATAGGACTAATTATAATAATCATGGAGTTTTGATTTAATTTGATTTTCTGACAGAAAGTGAGTGGGTTTGTGCAATTTGCAGACAAAGTGATGTCAAGAACAATCAAATACAGTGAAACCTGTCTAAACCTCTGGGACTGAAGATTTTGTTCGGTTAAGACAGGTGTTCGGTTTTCACAGGTTCAAAATATAAAGAAATTGATAGAAAGGGTCTCTACATCATTTTTGGTTTAGACAGGTTTCACTGTACAGAATTAGAAGTTAAAATTTTGGTTGGGAAATGTACATACCCACTCCATTCTAGCCAGAAAATGATAGCTTTGCATTTATCCTATAAGGGTCTTTTGACTATTTTCTGTATACTTGGAATGGTAGGTTCATCATTTAATGAAAAATGTTGTTATATTTCAGGATGATTTGATTTACAGCCTTCCATTTGACCCACCAGCATCACTTTACTATAGTATCGATCCGAAAAGTGGATTAATATCCACATCTCAAAATCTATACCAAGTTGACGCAGTTAGACACATAGTAAGTATGATATACTTTTATTTCTCATTTCATTTGAAACAAAGAAGTGAATTTATTCTGAACTCCTGATGCTTTACTAGAAATACCTGCAGATGATATTGGCACATAGACTTTAGGATTTTTTCGGAATAGTGTATGACAATTATTACTAAAATTGTTCATTTGGGGCAAAAATTTTTTGTTTTTGTATTTTTTTTTTTTTGTATTATACCCCCACTTGATGAATAAGGGGCTTGTGCAGGCATCATTTCATCAATATTTTTAGTCACTGAACTGTTTGCCTGACAGGATAGATTGGAAATTTGGATTACCACTTTTTGTAATGAGTTGTGTGTTGCAAGTCATTTTTGTTGTCATATGATATCAACTTTCTGTTCAACCGAACTTCGAAAATTCTTGTCATGTGAGGATCTATGGAAACACAGTTGCTGACCAGGAAGCCAAGGATGCACTAGATGACGAGATGGGGGATTGTCCAGTACCGTACACTGACATGAAGCCTTTAATCGTTAAATATATTTTAAAATTATGGCAGGCCAAGTGGGATCTGCAAATAAATAATAAACTGCTTGGAATACAATTAGAGGTCGGTAAACAAGTCAGTTCCTGTGGTAAAAACCATAGGGAACAGGTAGTGTTGACTCAATGTCGTATTGGACATACTAGAACAACACATAGTTTTATCCTCAACAGTGATGATCGACCTGAATGTATTCCATGCAATTGTCCTTATACAATTCAACATGTTT
>MJUU01019725.1:73154-91432 GCA_002080025.1 Modiolus philippinarum
CTCGTAAGCGCAACTCCTCTTAAACCACTTGCGCAACTCCTCTTAAACCACTTGAAAGAATTTAATGAAACTTTACACAAAGTAAGAACACCATATGGAGATGTGCATGAAGGCATATAATTATTGTCAGAAACCAGGAAGGGGAGATAATTCAACTTTTAGTTTTCATTGATTCCCTACGTATGGGTTACCTCTTACGCACAACTCCTCTTAATCCACTTGAAGGATTTTGATGAAACTTTAGACAAAGGAAGAACACTATATGTAGATGTATAAAATGTCAAATAGGCTGAAAAGGGTGAATTTTATATTTGTCTGATTTAGACAGAGTGTTTTCATTGGAACCCTTGTGAAAAGTTTTTTCTTGAAGATTATATCATTGTGTCCACACTTGTACTGTGTCTGCACCTGTATTGTGTCCGCACCAACTTAATTTTGCACTTACCATATCGATTCAGGGTTCAATGAGCGGGGGGTATCTTTGGCTGCCATTCGGCGACAGCTCTTGTTTAATTGACTGTGTAGATGTTGCCGATATCTGGCGTAATTTTTATTCTGCTGATTGTCTTAAAGACCTATTTACAAATGTCGCTGGCGACAAAATAGTTCAATTTTTAAAAGCAATCAATTTATTTCATAAGATTTAAATGGATTTATCTTAAAGTTCTAATATAATAACAATTAAACTTACATTTCTCGTATTTTTTTTATATTTTACACACTTGTTTTACTTGTATAAAGGTATAATGGTTTTATATTTATATTTTATATATCTATATTAAAATTGTTCAGTATATTTAACAGTTCTCGCCACGATATAGCTGAAATATTGCTGAAGTTGGCGTAAAACATCAATCAATCAATCAAAAATTTGATATCAATGGGGTATGTTTGAAATGAAAATGTGCGACTGTGTATTGGTTTATCTCTGGTGATAACTTTTAACATCCTATATCAGAACAAAATAAAACTTTTTTACATGCTAACTCATAAAAAAAGGCAGTACCCTTTTAATTTTCATTATATATATATAGTCTAACTTTGATGGCTCGAACACCCAAGGTACCAATGAAAACAATTCAATCCAAAGGGGTGTTCAAGATATTGAGGTCAAACTATTTTTTCAAGTTGAACAAATGGACCTCAAAAAGGGTTTCAGGTATCCATGTGATTCAAGTTATTGCAGTTTGAGCTATCAAAGTTTTATTGTACATAGTTATGGCTTTTGACAGAGTAGGGAGTGTCACTCATCTAAGAAGGCATTTGTGCCCTTTAAAAACTGAATACTCTTACTTCAGTTTGTAGGAAGATGGTTATGAAAATGAATTTATAACCATAATTTTACTTCAGTTTACTGTACAGTTTAAAAAAAACTAGTAAGATGGTTATGAAAATGAATTTATAACCATAATTTTACTTCAGTTTACTGTACAGTTTAAAAAAAACTAGTACACAGGGATTAAAATGACAGGCTGAGATGGTATATACATGAATCTATATTTTTATTTGTGGACTTTATTCTCAAACTTTATGTGTTTTTAGCTAACTGTAATTGTAAGAGACAATGTAACAGCCTCGCAGTCAGACACAGCAACAGTTACTATTAGTATTATACGGAATATCCATGCACCAATCTTTACCCAGGATACATACCAAGTCAGAATTTCCGAGTATCATGAGAACGACAACATTGTAACCACAGTGACTGCAACTGATGCTGACCTTTCATCGAGTTCTAGTGGAATCTTACGATACCAGATTAATGCCTCAGCTCCAACTTCGCCATTACCCGTCTTTGTCATAAGTCAAACCACAGGTCAGATCTACCTTGCCCAAACTCTGACCAATGATAACACAGCTGATCAGTACACGGTAAGTTTCACTGAGGACTTAACTCATTGTTACAAGTCAAACCACGGGTCAGATCTACCTTGCCCAAACATTGAGCAATGATAATACAGCTGACAAGTACATGGTCTGATTCACTGAGGACTATAACTCTTTGTTACAAGTCAAACCACGGGTCAGATCTACCTTGCCCAAACATGTTTTACTGTACAGGATTCCAAGGGTTCCTCTTCATCAACTTACACAGTAGGCTTAATTGAGGACTATAACTCTTTGTAATCAAACAACATCAAGTCCCATCTATTTTGCCGAAACTCTGACCAAAAATAACATTGCTATAGGTACAATGTCAAGATTTACCGTAAACTGTCTATTTTTGTCATAAGTCAAATTGACAGGTCAGATTTAACTTATGTTCATCTATTAAGGAGGCTCACTCTTAATGTTGTTTATATCAAGGATTTCTTGAAACCTATTTTAATTGATAAAGCATTGTAGACTAAGTGAAATGGTTAAAAGAAATATGTAGGTCCATGTGCTTTTAACACAGATACAAGACACTAAAAAATTTGGCGGGAAATGGATTTCTCTGGATTTTCCCTTAGTTTAACATTAGGACTATTTTTTAGCCTAAAATTTGGAAAGTTATATCAAGGATTTTATAAAAACTTGTCAGTTGTCTTAATTTGACCTATAGTAGATACTCATGAAATAAAAAGTTGGTTTCCGTGTACAAAATTTTTTAAGACATTGCACTGGAGGAAATCGGATGAGTTCCGAAATCTGACACAAATTCAAAAATGTGATGAGTGAGCCACCTTGAACTCTTTTCCAATGTATACATAGATGATCTCTATAATATAAATTTATTAAGAAATTGAAATATTTTGTTGATAATGGAATGAGATTAGATTAGCAGTAAACAGCAAATAATTAATGAAAACATAAACTTTTAGTTTGAAATCGAAACAATATTCAACAAAGAGTAAGATTTGCATTGCATGACTATCTTTTGATTCCTACCCAACTACATCAATTTTCTTTTTGTTGGTTTTCAAATATAAAACTGTCTATAAAGAGTACCTATCGTTCGACAACTCTAACCTTTTTCATCTGTGCTTTGTTAGAATAATTTGGTTGACGACTGACGGAATGGCTAATAGCTTCATTATATTAAATTTACCTTTCAGCTGACAGTTGTTGCTAAGGATGTATCTGCCAGACCAAAAGCTGCAACCTGTAGTGTGGTTATTACTATAGTGAGAAATCAGTTTGCACCAACGTTTAATCAGGCAGAATATAAGGCCTCTGCCTCAGATACAACACGAACTGGAACTGTATTAGTGCAGTTAGGAGCTACAGATAATGATATTAATGAACCATTAAGTAGAAATGTAAGTTACAATATGGTTTTTCTATGCTTCTAATGATAACATTATTTGGACTTGTTGTGTCGCCTGTGTTCACGCATTTGCGACATATAGGGATCACTATCTGTCGTCTTGCGTCGTCCGCGTCACAAAAATTTCTGTCACAGTTTTCTCAGGAACTATGTATTTGAGCTTTCTGCAATTTGGCATGGAGTATCAGTATGGGGACCTTTACCGTGTTTTATAGAGTTTGGGATCTCTCGCATGCCCACTTCCTGTTTGACAGAACTTAGAATATTTTTTGCGTCTTGAAAATTTCTGTCACATTTTTCTTAGGAACCACAAATCCCAGCCTTCTACAATTCAGTATGGAGTATCAGTATGGGGACCTATATTGTGTAATAAAGTTTGGGATCTCTTGCATGGCCACTTTCTGTTTGACGGAACTTAGAATATTTTTGCAGATTGGTGTCACAAAAAAATTCTGTCACATTTTACTCAGGAACCACAATTCCCAGCCTTCTGTAATTTAGCATTGAGTATCAGTATGGGGATCTATAACCTGTAATAGAGTTTTGAATCTCTTGCACGTCCATTTCCTGTTTGACTGAACTTAGAATATTTTTCCAGTCTTGAAAATTTCTGTCACGTTTTTCTCAGACACCACATATCCCTGCCTTCTGCAATTTGGCATGGAGTATCGGTATGGGGACCTATAATGTGTAAGAGGGTCTGGAATCTTTTGCATGCCCACTTCCTGTTTGACGTAACTTACTTTTAGTGTCATTACGCAGGCGACACATGTCTTCTGTGGAAGACTTACTACTAAGTTTGTTACATATTTTAAAAAATTACAAAATTAATATCATTTTTAATGTGTTATAAAAAAACAACAACATGCTAAGTACCCAAAACTAGTCAACAATAAACAGCTTAGAACTTGCAGTACTTAGCATGTTGTTGTCTTTTTATAACACATTTTGAACTGCTGAGGGTAAGACAACTGCACATACTGGTATGGTATCCACCAAAGTACTCAGCCGCTATTTCACCACAACGAGGTGTTAGTCCACTACATTACATAAAATATCATTTCAGTCAATGTTAGTTCAAACACTGGTAAAGCTTTCTGTGCCAGACTTTGAGGTACAAGTGAAAGGCCCCATAATGACTACAATGAAGATCAACAAAAAAAATGTTAATACCTTTGTTGTATACAGCATGATTTAAATTGTAATTCTATTCCACAGAATAAGTCTAAATTATAAGAACTTTTTACTATGAGGCAAAATATTGCAAGTTTAAGGCTTGTTGATCAGCCCTTCAGTTTAGTTTTTTTTAACCAAGAATAGCAGTTAATTGAAAATTATAGATAGTCATTTAACTTACGTCAATACTGTAAACGTGGTTATTTTCGCGGGGGGTTAATTTCGCAAAGTGTCATACCCGAACCTTTTGCGTAGTTATAATATTCGCGGATCTTGATAATTTGACAGTAAGACGTTTGTTATTAAAGGTATTCGCGTGGGGGTTTATTTAAGATGCATTTTTCTAAATAATTGTTGCTAACCTATATGTAATATGGAAATGTGCTTTTTCAGACACCTAATGCCGAAATAGAATATTCTGTGGTTCAAGACACAGATTACTCACGATACTTTGATATAGGGACCACTGGTAGTTTGTTCTTAACACAGCCACTCAACATACCTGATCCTAAACCACCTACAGTTCAGGTAAGGAATTATAAACAATCCTGTAACCACTCAAAATACCTAATCCAAAACTACCTACAGTTCAGATAAGGAATTGTAAACAATCCCGTAACCACTCCAAAACCACCTACAGTTCAGGTAAAGAATTTTAAACAACCCCATAACCACTCAACATACCTAATCCTAAACCACCTACAGTTCAGGTATGGAATTATAAACAACCCCGTAACCACTCAACATACCGGATCCTAAACCACCGACAGTTCAGGTAAGGAATTATAAACATTCCCATAACCACTCAACATACCTGATTCTAAACCACCAACAGTTCAGGTAAGGAATTATAAACAATCCCTTAACCACTCCAAAACCACCTACAGTTCAGGTATGGAATTATAAACAACCCCGTAACCACTCAACATACCGGATAATAAACCAATGATAGTTCAGGTAAGGAATTATAAACAATCCCGTAACCACTTAACATAGGGGATCCTAAACCACCTACAGTTCAGGTAAGGAATTATAAACAACCCCTTAACTACTCAACATACCAAATCCTTAACCACCGACAGTTCGGGTAAGGAATTATAAACAACCTGTAACCACTCAACATACCAGATCCTAAATCACCTACAGTTCAGATAAGGAATTATAAACAATCCCTTAACCACTCCAAAACAACCTACAGTTCAGGTAAGGAATTGTAAACAATCCCGTAACCACTCCAAAACCACCTACAGTTCAGGTAAAGAATTTTAAACAACCCCGTAACCACTCAACATACCTGATCCTCAACCACCTATAGTTCAGGTAAGGAATTGTCAACAACCCAATAACCACCCAACATACCTAATCCTAAACCACCTACAGTTCAGGTATGGAATTATAAACAACCCCGTAACCACTCAACATACCTGATCCAAAACTACCTACAGTTCAGGTAAGGAATTATAAAAAATCCCGTAACCACTCAACACGGGATCCTAAACCACCTACAGCTCAACTAAGTNAAAATCTAACAGAACATAAAACACCAAATGGTCCAAAAACTGTTCACAACTGATTTATTTGACCAAAAGTATTTAAGAACCAGCAGAAATCCCCAAAACACAATAAAATAGGAATGTCTTGCCTCCCTCAATAAAAAGTAAAGTCTTCTATAACACCTAGATGTTTGAGTTTGATAAAAAAAGAGCAGCAAGTATAAGACAAAAAAAACCTTGCGCAAAACGCTGCGAAATCTCGCACGACTCAAAAGGAAGGTCGCGCATAAAAACCCCCATGGAGATTTTCAAAAGTTGGCAGGTATGAACCACTCAACATACCTGATCCAAAACTACCTACAGTTCAGGTAAGGAATTATAAAAAATCCCGTAACCACTCAACACGGGATCCTAAACCACCTACAGCTCAGGTAAGGAATTATAAACAACCCCGTAACTACTCAACATACCAGATCCTAAACCACCGACAGTTCAGGTAAGGAATTATAAACAACACTGTAACCACTCAACATACAGGATCCTAAACCACAGACAGTTCAGGTAAGGAATTATAAACAATCCCATAACCACTCAACATACCAGATTCTAAACCACCTACAGTTCAGGTAAGGAATTAAAAATGACCCCGTAACTATTCAACATACCGGATCCTAAACCATCGACAGTTCAGGTAAAGAATTATAAACAACCCCGTAACCACTCAACATACCGGATCCTAAACCACCGGCAGTTCAGGTTAGGAATTATAAACAATCCTGTAACCACTCAACATACCGGATCCTAAACCACCGACAGTTCAGGTAAGGAATTATAAACAATACCGTAACCACTCAACATACCGGATCCTAAACCACATTCAGGTAAATAAACAACCCTGTTATTCACATAAAGTAGGGAATCTATCCTCTCAAGTCATTAAATGTCTTTCTTCTACTGTCCATGTGTTAAACATTAAAAGTTTAAGCCTCACAAGAATTTTTGTGTTTGACTTTGAGACAATATAATTATGGTAATGAACAACTTGTAAATGATAGATTTTTAGCTTACCTCACGAAGTGAGGGGGGCTTATGTGATACCCCTAGCGTCCGCGTCAGTGTCCGCGTCCGGTTAGGAAAATTGGTTAAGGTCCATTCCTACTTACTGACATGCCCCACATCAACTATATTGGTATGCCTGATGCACTTTGGGATGACGACTGGAATGCATGCTTCGGATGCTGTCTCTGACCTACATTTTATGCATGAGCGACCTGGTTAGGTAGAATGGTTCATGTCCATTCCTGCATTTTGGGATGACAACAACAATGCATGCTTCGGATGCTGTTTCTGACCTACATTTTACGCGTGAACGACCTGGTTAGGTAGAATGGTTAAAGTTCATTTCTGCTTACTGACATGGCCCCCATCAACCATATTGGTATCTATGATGTATTTTGGGATGACAACAACAATGCATGCTTCGTATGCTGTCTCTGACCTACATTTTACGCATGAGCGACTTGGTTAGGTAGAATGGTTAAAGTTCATTCCTGCTTACAGACATGTCCTTTAGCAACCATATCGGTATGTATGGTGCAATTTGGGACGACAACAACAATGAAAGCTTCGGATGCAGACTGTAAACTACAATTTATGCATGACTGAATCTGTTAAAATGAATGATTATAGTACATTAATATTCCTGTTTACTGACATGTGCAACAGGTGACAATGCTGCGCAACGAGGTGAGCTTAGCAGGCTGTGGCTGCTTTCTATGTTTTTCTTTCACTCTAAACTATGTTTTAAAGTTTCTACCCCCTTGATAGCCTCTTCAGTCAATACTGTGATGTATTGAAATTTATTGTATTTTGAGTAAACCATTGTTTTATCATTCAGACCTGAAATATTGTTATGCATTTTTTCCACATTTTGCTTTAAGAGTATGGCTATACTGTATCATTACATTACAGGGGTCCTTTTCACAAAAAATCTTACCACATATATTAGTTATAATCTTTATGTAATGTTAAGACTTTCAACCAATTTTAATCATAAGATTTTTTGAGAAAATGGCTGCAAGTCTGTAAAAGTTGGGAGGATTTTCTACTTCAAAACATAGATCTGCATAATATTATGCATGAGCCCACACCCAAACCTTGGACGGGAACAATGTCATTTTATTTTACTTTGTGACACCGTCATCATTAACAACCTGTCAGTAGGCAAAAAATCTAAATTTGATATTTCTTATGTGTGTATCAATTCACTATTACTATGGGTCAGTCAAACAGCTAGAATATCAATGAGATAGTATTATGGAGGTAAAGCATATGGAAAGGCCGAAAGTTGCTTATCCTTAGATGTAACAAGTAAATGCAATATGTGGTCTTGGGTAGTGAAACAGACTAAATAGCTATCATTATGGAGGATTATGACCTTTGGTAAAGTGGATAAATAGATCATTACCGATTTCCTGAAGCACATTAAATTTCAATTGATTTTATTGTGTCGCCTGCTGTAAGCAGAGTCATCACATAGGGATTACTATCTGTTGTCTTACGTCGTCTTTGTCGTTCTGTGTCATCCGTCAGGTTTTTGAATCCGCAACTCCTTCAAAACTACTAGTCTGATTCCAACCAAACTTTCAGGATATGTTGTTCAGTTGGTGTGGTTGTGCTTAGATGGTACTTAGAATTTTGATTTTACAGATTTTAGAGGTTCATAGAGCCAAAATTGCTCATTTGTGAGTGTTGCTTTTTAGCTCACCTCATGAAGTGAGGGGGGCTTATGTGATACCCCTAGCATCCGCGTCGGCGTCCGCGTCCAGTTAGGAAGAATGGTTAAGGTCCATTCCTGCTTACTGACATGCCCCACATCAACTATATTGATGTGCCTGATGCATTTTGGGATGATGACTGGAATGCATACTTCGGATGCTGTCTCTGACCTTCATTTTATGCATGAGCGACTTGGTTAGGTAGAATGGTTAAAGTCCATTCCCGCTTACTGGCATGGCCCACATCAACCATATTGGTATGTATGATGCATTTTGGGATGACAACAACAATGAATGCTTCGGATGCAGACTGTAAACTACAATTTATGCATGACTGAATCTGTTAAAAAGAATGATTATAGTCCATTCCTGTTTACTGACATGTGCAACATGTGACAATGCTGCGCAACGAGGTGAGCTTAGCAGGCTGTGGCTGCTTTCTATGTTTGAATCTGCAACTCCTTCAAAACTGCTTGTCCAATTCGAACCAAAATTTCAGGATGGTGCAGATGTGCACCTGATACTTAGAATTTTGATTTTACAGATTTTTGAGGTTCATTGAGTCAAAATTGCTCATTTGTGAGTCTTGTCAGTTTTTTAATCTGCAACTCCTTCAAAACTGCTAGTCAGTTTCCAACCAAACTTTCAGGATATGTCTTTTACCTGGTGTAGTTGTGCATCTGATACTTAGAATTTAGATTTTACAGATTTGGAGGTTCACAGAGCCAAAATTACTCATTTCTAATTTGGTTTATTAATCTTCATCTCCTTCACAAATGTGTGTGAGATTCAAACCAAACTATCAGTATATTTTGTTTATCAGGTCTGGTTAAGCACATTATACTTGAAATTTTATTTTTACAGATTAAGAGGTTTGCCAAGCCAACATACCTCATTTGTTATTTCAGTTTGTTAATCTGCAAGTCCCCAAAACTCTATTCATATTCTAATCAAATTTGCAGAATATGTTTTTTCTCCTAGTCTAGCTATGCACATAAACTGAGCCAAAAATGGCTCTTCTGTAGTGCAGGCGACACAAGTGTTCCATGGAACACCCATCAATTTTATTTCTATTTTATAGACTACTATAAGAGTTTGTGACAAGAGTTGGAAACCCAAATGTAGTGTTGTCCAATTCATAGCTAACCTTACATATACAGCTGTCCAGGAGGGAGAATTAGGATTCACTCAGCCAGAGTATATGTAAGTTACCATGGCAACTGTATTTATTTATGGTATTAAACTTTTTCACTATCAAATTAGTTCACTAAAGTAAGCATGAAGGGTTTTTACAAGTTTAAATGGGGGCAATTACTGAATTAGTCAATCGTAAATGCCAAGCATAATGATTTCCAATGCTTAGGGTTAAGTCATCTTTCTAGTATGTATGGTAATATTTTGTGACTTTAATTAAAAAATACAGATTATCAGGAATTTACCTTTAAATTTTGTAAAGAGCTTTACCCAAAAACTTGTTTTCTGTTGTTGTTTCAATGAAATTTTACAATATATTTCTGATGCATATTTTTCTCTTTGTGTACTGCTTATTTTTAGCCGAGATGCAACGAAGTTGAACTTGGCTATTCGTTTGGTGTAACGGGCGGCGTGCGGGCATGCAGGTGGGCATCAAACATTGGTTGCCGGATGATAACTCAAAAAGTTTACGTCCAATTGAAATGAAACTTTGATATATTGTTGGGGACCAGGAAGGGAGGAACCCTATAGATTTTGGAGAAAGAAGGTCAAAGGTCAAGATCAAAGTGACCGAAAAAAAGACTGAAAATTTCAGAAAAATTTGGTTTCCAGATGATAACTCAAAAAGTTTACATCCAATTGAAATGAAACTTGGATATGTTGTTGGGTACTAGGAGGGGAGGAACCCTATTGATTTGGAAAAAAGTAGGTCAAATGTCAAGGCCATGGTGACTGAAAATAGACTGAAAATTTCACAAAAATTTGGTTTCCGGATGATAACTCAAAAAGTTTATATCCAGTTGAAATAAAACTTGGATATATTACTGGACACCAGGAGGGGAGGAATCTATTGATTTTGGAGAAATTAGGTCAAGGGTCAGGGTCACACTGACTGAAAATTTTAGAAAAATTTGGTTTCCGGATGATAACTCAAAAAGTTTACATCCGATGGAAACGAAACTTGGATATGTTGTTGGATACCAGGAGGGGAGGAACCCTACTGATTTTGGAGAAAGTAGGTCAAAAGGTCAAGGTCAGTGAAGGTCACAATGACCAAAAATAGATTTATATATTGAAATGTCAAGACATGAAACCAGAAAACATACCTTGAATTCTTTGAATTTTGGATATTAGGTAGGAAAGATAATAAATAGACAATTTTAGAAATATATGGGTCTTCACATTAACTTGGGTCACATAATATTTGAAGTTGCAACTCAGCTTGTGCACCCTGGTGCCATTTAGATTTTTAAGTTGAAATATTCTTTATTTTTATTCATGTTCATTATTTCAGCTTTTTTAAGTGAAAGAATTTGAAATTAAATTTGATGTATAAATCTAATATTATTCACATATATATGTGCTGTACAAATTATTTTTTACTAGAATTGAGCTGTTAGAGAATGTTGATACGCCACTGACCATCAGGACTTTACAAGTTGAGAACCAGCGAGATCAGACTGTCAGTTGTTCCATTATACAAGGGAATGAAGATCTTGGTAGCCAATCATTATTCAGTATCAGATCATCATTGTACTCAAAAACATGCAATTTGACCCTGAACTCTGGTCTAAATTACGAGCAGAAAAAGAAATATCAACTGAAAGTTCGTGTTGACTTTGCTGCAGTTAATTCTCAAAGGAAGAAGAGACAAACATACAGTAAGTACAGATATTGTATAAATGTATATAAATATAGAAAGGCTGTAAAACATACAGTAAGTACAGATATTGTATAAATGTACATAAATATTGAAAGGCTGTAAAACATACAGTAAGTACAGATATTGTATACATGTAGATAAATATTGAAAGGCTGTAAAACATACAGTAAGTACAGATATTGTATACATGTAGATAAATATTGAAAGGCTGTAAAACATATAGTAAGTACAGATATTGTATACATGTAAATAAACATTGAAAGGCTGCTGAAAGTGGCATTAAAAGCCATACAAGCAATAAATATCGAAAGGAGATGGAGTAAATGTACATGGAGACAAAGTCTCTACAAATTCATGGTAATACCAAGCAATGGAAAAACTTTTTTTTTTGTTGTCCTCCATCTTTAAGTGACCATGGAGGCCTAAAACAATGAACTTTGCTCACACCTTAAGTAAGTTCAAGATGCTCCTTAGCACCTGTTTGAGCGGAATTCATTGCTGGTTGTCAAGCAACGTTACATCCATGCTGTTTTACTTATGGGTGTGAGATCGTCAACAATCTTACAATAGCTGTCATCTGTTTCCCAACAATAAGATATAAGATTTACTTCAGTTTTATGTCAACCCAAATCCATTCAATGTTCATCTTTGTCTGGGTCATTAACATGCCATTAGTTTACCACCATTTTGGTGATTGCCATACAGTGACCCTCACAACACATATTTTTTGTATGCTTTCAATTTTTATACCCCACGCAACAAAGTTGCGGAGGGTATAATGTTTTTGACTGGTCCGTCAGTTCGTCCGTCAGTCCTGTTCTTGTCACTGCAACTCCTCTGTAACTGCTTGACGGATTGGTTTCATATTTGGTAGGATTGTTGGTCATGATGTGTAGATGTGCATACTATACCGCCATATTGATTGGACAATTTTTGTTGGAGTTATGGGACGACTATTTACAATTAAAATACCAAAGTATAATCTTGTCACTGGAACCAAATATGAAAGCAATCCATTGGGCGGTTTCAAGAGGAGTTGGTCATGATGTGTAGATGTGCGTAATATACTGCCTTATTGATCGGATTATTTTTATAGGAGTTATTTGACTTAGACTATTTTCAGCTAAAACAGCAAGTATCATCTTGTCACTGCAACTCCTCTGAAACCGCTCAATGGATTGCTTTCATGTTTGGTAGGATTGTTGGTCATGATGTGTAGATGTGCATACTATACTGCCTTATTGATTGAATTATTTTTATGGGAGTTATTGGACTTAGACTATTTTCAGCTAAACTTGTCCTGGGTTATTTCCCTTTAAATTCTGTTTTCAAATCTTCTTTGGTTTACTTTTCTCTTTTAAGTTTTAGAGTAATTCCCTGCTATCACTTTATTAAAAACAATTATTATACAAATTTTTACAATTTTTTGAAAAAATACTTCCATAATCTTTACTTATTTCACATTGTAATAATTTTTGTATATAAATGTATATTGTGTCCTACATTGGTAAATGTTTGCCTACAATTCAAATATCTTTCCTAGATACTGTAGTAGTAGTGGTTTGTCTTCATATTCTGAATGGACTCTATTACTAACCTGGTTATGCCATGGTGAGTTTTTGCCATCACTGTGTCTTGGGTCTGTCAGTCATACATTTTTCATTCAAACATCTTCTCTGAAACTGCTGGGGCAATTGGAACCAAACTTGGTCACAATAGTTCCTCCGTGGTCCCCTTTTAAAGTGTGTCTGGCAAGTCAACATGCCATCCAAGACGGCTGCCAGTTGGATCTTTGTCGAAAAATGAACCTTAATGGCCTATATTCCAAGATCTCTGAAACTACTGGGCCAATTGGAACTAAACATGATCACAATG
The DNA here is from genome assembly GCA_002080025.1 of Modiolus philippinarum. Classification (NCBI taxonomy): domain Eukaryota; kingdom Metazoa; phylum Mollusca; class Bivalvia; order Mytilida; family Modiolidae; genus Modiolus; species Modiolus philippinarum. Next base: position 86,583 of record MJUU01019725.1, read on the forward strand.
GTCCTTATAGATGGTCCTTTTTAAAAAAAAATGTCTGGCAAGTCTGTATCATATCCAAGATGGCCACCAGCGGGGAACACAGTTTTAACATTGGACCCTATGGGAAAGCATTCAAAGGTCTTCTTCTCTGAAACCACTGAGGAAATTTGAACTAAACTTGGTCACAATAGTCCTTGGGTGGTCCCCTTTAAAAATTGTGTCCGACAAGTTCGCACGTCATCAAAGATCGCTGCCAGTGGGGGACTTTTTTGAAACTTGGACAATATTGCAAAAATCTCCTTTGAATATACTGGGCCAATTGGAACCAAACTTAGTCACAATGGTCGTTAGTTGGCCCCTTTTAAAAAATGCGTTGGGCAAGTCCACATCATATTCAAGATGGCCACCAGTGGGGAACATGGTTTTAACATTGGATCCTATAGGGAAACATATTCAAAGATGTTCTCCTCTGAAAGTACATGTTGAAGGCCAATTGGAATCATACTTGATCACAGTGGTCCTTTCTTGGTCCCCTTCATAAAATGTGTCCAGCATGTCCCCATAGCATCCAAGATGGCAGTCAGCGGTGAACATTGTTATTTAACCTTAGACCCCATGGGAAATTATTCAAAGATCTCCTCTGAAAATACTAGGCCAATGGAACCAAAGTGAGGTACAATGATGCTTAGATGGTCTTCTTCAAGAAGGTGACAGTCAGTCTACACCCCATCAAAAATAGCTGCCAATGGGGAACATAGTTTAATTTTGCATCATATAATATCAATGTCTATCAACAAACTTGAAATTGAGACCCTTAAACATTTGGATTATTTAGACTAATTGTATCAGCCATGGCCCAGGTGAGCAATACATTCTCTTTGGAGCCTCTTGTTATGTATAATTTTGCTTATAGGATTCTTTTGGAGTTCAATAATGCAGGATTTTCTGATATGTGGGGGCGTGGGATATGTGAGCTTGCTCACTAAGGTTCTTTAATTTTTTCAATTTCAGAGAAGAAATTCCCATAATATACAGTATAGCTGGTAATTTCCTTGGTTGCCAAATTTCGCATTTTGTTCCCAAAGAGGGATATTAAACTTTATTTTCACGATTGAAAATTGTGTAAAGGACAGACATATATAAAGATATACTGACTTTAATATCGTGACTTTTTATTTTCACACTTCCATAAATCTCTCAAATAAAGCGAAAATTAGAACCTTGCAAAAATTACTCGCTATACGTTAGTTGTAAAAAGATTATATTTTATTGACCTTATACATTTTGCATGTTTTGCACTTTTGGGGAATGTTTGTTTTTTTCATTAGTACATATAAAATAAAAGTGTATCTGAAAGAATGTAGTGCAAAACATTTTGAATGATTTTTATTTACCTGTTTTTTGCATTTTTATGTCATAATTTTTTTTTTTCAGTTTGGAATACATATCGGGAAACAAATGTGTACGTGATAGTACTTGATGTGAATGACATCACTCCACAATTCATTTTCCCAGTATACCCAACACATCAAAATGCTGATGTTGCTAATAAATACTTTGCTGTGATCACATCCGACACCAGACCTAATAGTCGTGTAACTAATGTGATTAAAGTAAGTATATCCTATCAGATAGTAAGGACTACTTTTGTTGTGTAATGTTTAGTGTTCTCACTTTGAGTGCTGTTGATTGGAAGTTAGAACCTTAAAACGAGTAGAACAACCAAATAGCAGTCACTACTTCTTTTAACAGTGACCACTTTGGTGGTTTAGTGTTCTATCATCAACTGCTGGATATCTCCCATTCAATCCTTGGTCAAGCTAAACTACCAAACTACAGTGACTGCTTTGATGTTGTGTTTATAAGGGTACCCTTTAGATTGGCTGTCTGATCATCAGTCAGGTTGAACTGCTAAACAAGAATGGTGACTTAAGTGGTGAAATGTTAAGTGTTTGTCACTTTAATTGCTGGAGAACATGGGTTTGACCAATGGTCAGATGAAACTACTAATTCACCGTTTCAGAAACTAAAGCATTGTGGGAAGAGCATACACCAAAATATTTTGATTGGGTATGAATGTAAATAATGTAAGGTCATTGGTTGAAAATTAATTGTTCGTACACCAAAATGAGAAATACAATCACTTCTCCCACAATTCCTTAATTTCTGAATTTCTGACCACTTGCATCATATAATGTTTTCAGCTCTAGTGTTAGATATCATATGTTGGATGATTGGGGACTTCCCACTGAAGACTTAAAATTTGGTGTTGCAGGAGACTGTGCTTATCATTAATGAGGAAGAGCCAAGACTGATGGGCTCAGAATTGAAATAATTTGTCAAACTCTTGGATGACATGTCATCCTAGGAATTTTATTGCAGTGGAATTCTCAGCTTACATTGTTGCAACCATTAGGGACAGACATTTAACTAAAAGGGTGTGGGCTATGTATTTTTTCCAATAAAATACTTGAAGCCTATTTTATGTGAACAAACTATTTTTGCTGCAAAGAAGGCATAAACAAAGTATTCTAAGGAGGCTTTCTGCTCCCCAAAATAATGCTTATTCTGAAAAAAAAATTGTTGATATTAGTTTAAAAAAAATTCTGTTCAGAAAAAAACCATAACCCCTTCAAGTTAAATGGTCAGTCACTTATTAGCTAAGAAATGAATTCAAATTTAGAGCTTATATACATCATCAAATAGTGCTAGCTATTTCTCAACACATATATTTTGAAGTTTAACCTTGCTTAGGCATGTGCAAATCAGTATATTTTGGTAAATTTTTAAAGTATGTTTTACAGGGAAAAATTCCAAATTATACAAGTATTTTTTACAATTTTGAGATCTCCTGTTGTCTCCATGGCAACAAGTACCAGGGATTTGGATCCTTCTTTCTAAAGACCACCAACAAATGTCCAACTGTGCCAAATGCTAAGACTTTGACTTGCAAGACGATAATTCTGCAGCATTTTAAACATTGGGTCCTATTTATTTCTTCAAGAAATGCACTTTGAGAATCCTTTTAATGAAATGAAGTTTTAAGCAAAAGAGTAGAAAGGCAAGCATTTATAAAAATTGCTTAAGGGAGTATGAGCCTCAGTTTTCAGAGGCATTCTATATCCTCGGGTTTTATCCATTTAAACAAGGTTAATTTTTTTGTACATGGATTATATTTTCTTGGTCATAGGTCACTTTAAAATGCATAAAATAGACAATGTCTAAAATTTTATGAACTTCCAATTATATTTTCATATATTTTAAGGCATATAAACAGCTAATGGAAATTGCAGGAAAACTCTAGAGAGAACTGTTTCCCGCCAAAATTTTGACATCTTATATCTCAAAAATTCTTACATGGATTTTCAAATTTTTTGCTGATCTTGTTCTATTAGCAAAGTTCTTCAAAATAAAAGGTCAACATTTTAATTCTAATTACAAAATTTTTGAGACTCGTACTCCCTTAATTGCATATAAGTGTTCTTAAATTTGGACAATTTAGATTGACGGTTCTGTTCTCACTTACTTGACTATACAATTTATCATTGTTTGTTTATCTTTAGGCTGAAGATCCAGAAGAACATCCAAATGGATTGATACATTACTCCATGCCTGTCAATGAAAATTTCCAAATAGATATGTTAAGCGGAATGGTTGTAACAACAAATGATTTCTCAGCAATTGGACAAACAGAAGATTCTCCACCATTTGTATATAGGGTAACAGCAAGGGATCAGGCCATACGCTTTGAAGATCAGCGTGAAGACACAGCTAATTTATATGTAAGTTTATTGGTGTCTTATTTTATGAGTGTTAAGATTGGGGAAGGTCAATATAATTCATGTATCATAGACAGAAATATTGGGGGGTTCTAAATTTGTAGAGAAACCTAGTTCAAAGCTAGAGTCATTTCAGGTTATCACATATGAACTGATAAATGATTATTAGGCTAAAAGTTTCTTTTTTTTAACTAACACATTGTATAACAACAGGATTAATTCATAGATTTTATGAAAAGAAATGATTTTTGATTTAAGCTTTTTTAAGTTAATGAAATACAAATGTATTTAGATTTACCATTTACTATTTAATACCAGAAGTCCATTATTAGTAGAAGTCTGAAACTCGTTCAGTATGTATTGTGACGGCGTTGTCCCGAGATTAGAGGGGGTTCCTCCCAATCTCGTTTGTATAGTATGGAATGATGGATAAAAGTGTTATCACAAAAACAAGTACTTGTTGATTAATCACAGTCGATTACTGTTAACCAAATTATTGTCGCGAGTGATTTATTTTCACGACTTTCGCGTGTGTGAAAATATCGCGAAAATAAATCGTCACGAATAATTCATATCCTTATATAAATGCATTTACAGAAATTGAAAATCGCGAAAATTTGTATCTGCGAACTTCAACAGAAGGGACAAAACGCAAAAATAAGTTGGTTTACAGTAATCATTTAAGTTGGAAAATGAGAAATGTCAACACTGTTCAACCCACCCATGGTGAAAGTCTCTCCAAAATAGGTAAACACAATTGAATGGAAAGTTTATCGCCTGAAAATAATGCAAAAAGATTTATTATCATAATTTGAAGAAATTTGTAGCAAGATCGATATGGAAATTTCAAAATGAAAAATAAATCATTTAAAAACTTTTTTTTCCTCCCAAAGTTTATACAATAAATTTAATGACTGTATAATGTTGTAAATGTATGTGGATTTTCGAGAAAATAATAGAAGAAGAAATGGTCATCGAAAAGAATCCTGAATAATGAAATTTAAATTACACAGCAATGCCACATGTATATAGTACCATGTGCTGATATTATTTTTACAGGCACAGCAATAGAAGCAGATGAATTTTATAATT
>MJUU01019725.1:93350-113268 GCA_002080025.1 Modiolus philippinarum
AACCAAACTTGGCCACAATAGTCCTTAGGTGGTCCTTTGCAAAAAATGTGTTTTTCAGGTCAGCGCGATATTCAAGATGGCCGCCAGGGGGAAACATAGTTTTAACATTGGACCCTATGGGAAAACACTTTCAAAGATCCTCTTCTCTTAAACTACTAAGCCAATTGGAACCATACTTGGCCACAATAGTCCTTAGGTGGTCCCTTGCAAAAAAGGTGTTTTTCAGGATCGCACTATATCCAACATGGCCGCCAGTGGGGAACATAGTTTTAACATTGGACCCTATGGGAAAACACATTCAAAGATCTTCTCCTCTGAATGTACTGAGCCATTGGAACAAAACTTGGCCGCAATAGTCATTGAGTGGTCCCTTGCAAAAAGGTGTTTTTCAGGTCAGCGCGATATCCAATATGGCAGCCAGCGGGGAACTTAGTGTTTCCCATGGGGTCCAGTGTTAAACTAACAGAGGTCTTCTCTGCTTTAACTAATTAGGGATATTGGATTTATAGTTTAATTATATATAAGAGCTCTTTGACATAAAATGTCTATGTTAATCAAGGGCCAGGTGAGCGATACAGGCTCTTGAGAGCCTCTTGTTATTATATTTTCTATCATTCTAATTTCTGATTTAACCGTTTATGTTGTATGCATTTAAGTATCTATTTGTAGTTTTATATAGAGACATCTGTCATTAATCGGTTATCAATTATCACATTTATCTGAAAACTGACAGTGTAGAGCCCGACACACTGGGAATCTAAATTGTCCCTGTGGATTTTGCATACATTAACTGCACCCATCATGCAACATTTATTTTCTGGCCATGAATTTTTAGTTACTATTTTTAGTCTTCTCGCACCAAATCTCGTTTGAATCACAGCGGTAATCTGGGGACAATGCCATCTACTGCTGTATTACGAGTTGCTGACTTCTACTAATAATGGACTTCTGTTAATACCCATGTCAGAAGTTGGAAGCAAAATAATGTTTATTAATTTTTCTAAAAATTGTGTCATGTAATGTTTACTTATGTGGATCAGAGCTCAACAACCATTCAAATCTGTCTTCTTTCTGACTATTCACAGATCAACACAGCATTTGACATACATACATTTGTGTTGGTTGCCAGGGGTTACACTATAGCAAATGCTTTAGCAGACCAGGAGACTATTAGAAGGTATGTTCCAACTGTAATGAAATATAGACTGTATAACAGGGATGATTTTCTTTGCTTTTTAGCTGATTTCTAAAATTAATTGTCTGAAATTGACTATTACAATTATTAAATAGTGATGTTTTGTTTCCGGTTTAGCATTTACGCTTTGTTCATGTGTTCAGTAACATTATCTCTGTTATAATTTAAAGATAAAAATATAAAGTCACATTAATCATGTCAAAGTTGATATTGTGTATAAAAAGTTTTGTATAAAAAATAAAAAAAATAATTAAATTGTGCTAAAATAAAAAATCTGAAGGTAAAATTGGAAGTAAATTGTAGCAGAGCAAGTTATTATTTGTAGCGTACCCAACATATCATCTATTTATACCGTGATTTTGTTTAAACCCTGTAAAATTCTTACAGTAACAGTTGAACTACGATAGCTCGAACTACAACAACTCAAACAACATGAATGTCCTTTATTTGGACCGTTTGTTTGAATTGGTACACAGTTAGACCTGTGATAGTTGGAATACCCCTCTGGCTCCAACTGCTTTAATTGGTCCCTTGGTGTTCGAGCCATTGAAGTGGTATTTCAATGATCTACCATACTTTTTGTTCACTGTGTGATCAAAAACTGATTGAATCATGATATAGTCCTTCAAAGTTGAGGAATGTATCTGATTTTTTTTTTATTTAATAGTTATTCTTGGTATATGTTAATGTTTGTTTTACTTAGGTGATAATTGGAGATTTTGATTCCTTAAATCCAACATATATAGATATCTACTTAATGATGAGGTGAATGAAAGACTATTACTTCTTTCACTACGGTTGTTTTTCAAACCAATCAAGAAATGCATTTTTTAAATCTGCAGCAATAAAAGCATCTAACCACTAACAAGACCCACCACTAATGTAAATAAAGGGGTTGAAACACCTAGCTGCAGGTGGAAAACCAGTACATTAAAAGATTACTTAAAAAGTGCCATGGGGCCAAATTCAGCAATGTATCAACCAGCATATGAAATAATGCAGTAAATGTAATTTATATTCAGGTACACATTGTATACTTGGTATAACTGAAACAATACTTCTGGTTTGGAGTTTGTCAGTACTGAGTTCAGAGTTTACTTACACAATGTGTGTTTGTTTTGTTACAGTATTAACATTTGCTTTTTATCTTTTTTACAGAGTATGCTTAGTTAATTTATTTTTTTACAATGTATGCACATTTATCTTTATAGAGCACTACAAGAGGCTACACAGAATGTAGTTTTAATATCCAATATAGAAAAAAGGAGAAACTCAAACTTTGAAATAATGGCCACTGGGTAAGTTTATAGGATATGAAAAAGGATGATTGACTCTAAATTGGTGTTCAAGAAGTTTTATAGAAAAGTTTCTTAGAGATTAAAAATGTCAACAACAAATTATAATCAATACAATTTATAAGATACTTCAAGTATTAAAGAAATATAGATTACACCACAAGATCCCGTTCATTACCATATTTTATNCACTAGAGATAGTTAAATTTTAAAATTTTAATTGCGAGGCTTGCCGAGCATTTTAAAATTTTAAAATTTAACTATCGAAAGTGGATAAAATATGGTAATAATCGCGATAAAGTGGTGTAATCTTTTTCTCTAATGATCAATGATAAACACCGAGTACTGTATTCCGAATAGATTTGGTGGGAAATAGCACGGGGCTTTATTCAAAATACGTTGAATAAAGAAAATTTATCCAACGGGTCAAAACCGGTTTAAACTTGACATATCATTAAAGAAATGAAATTATCTTTGGAAGTTCCTGCTTATATGATTCTATTCAGACAGTTCATGATAATATATATTTTAACATGTACCATGTTTATTTCAATTTAAAAATATAGTTTGCTTTTACAGTATGTTTTTGTAATCCTAATGTCCATGTTAGTATAAAGACTGACTATCTGTTGTGTTTGTTTTGTAATCCTAATGTCCATGTTAGTATAAAGACTGACTATCTGTTGTGTTTGTTTTGTAATCCTAATGTCCATGTTAGTATAAAGACTGACTATCTGTTGTGTTTGTTTTGTAATCCTAATTTCCATGTTAGTATAAAGACTAACTATCTGTTGTGTTTGTAATCCTAATTTCCATGTTAGTATAAAGACTGACTATCTGTTGTGTTTGTTTTGTAATCCTAATTTCCATGTTAGTATAAAGACTAACTATCTGTTGTGTTTGTAATCCTAATTTCCATGTTAGTATAAAGACTGACTATCTGTTGTGTTTGTTTTGTAATCCTAATGTCCATGTTAGTATAAAGACAGACTATCTGTTGTATTTGTTTTTTAATCCTAATGTCCATGTTAGTATAAAGACTGACTATCTGTTGTGTTTGTTTTGTAATCCTAATGTCCATGTTAGTATAAAGACTGACTATCTGTTGTGTTTGTTTTGTAATCCTAATTTCCATGTTAGTATAAAGACTAACTATCTGTTGTGTTTGTTTTGTAATCCTAATTTCCATGTTAGTATAAAGACTAACCATCTGTTGTGTTTGTTTTGTAATCCTAATTTCCATGTTAGTATAAAGACTAACTATCTGTTGTGTTTGTATTGTAATCCTAATTTCCATGTTAGTATAAAGACTGACTATCTTTTGTGTTTGTTTTGTAATCCTAATGTCCACTGACGATCTGTTGTGTTTTTTTTTTTCAGAGTTGATATCTTCTTTGTAATGGTAAGACCAAACACAGATTTCAAACTAATAAAGAATACAGCTGCACCAGATTTATTTACAACTCCTAAAATCAACGAAATTAGAACCAATCTACAGGGCAGTGTTGATATTGAAACCATTCGTAAACCTTTTGAGGGCTCTGCAGTTGAAACCAGAATAACCAAATCATACGTGTGGTGGTTAGATGATCCATGGGCAGCACTTATTGCATTAGTGGCCATATCTATCTTGCTTTGCATTGTGGGAATTATTGTCATCATCTTCACGTCATCAAGGTAGGTCATATAGGTTTTAGATCATCTGTGTCCTAAGGAGTAATTTTATTGATTGAACGATTGATTGATTGACGAATATTGTGTCATGATTCAGATTGGAACAATTATACAAAACTTAATTACAATGGAAAAAGTATATATATTAAAACAAATAAATGTATAAAAGTATGCAAATTTGAAAAATGATATGTTTACAAATCGCATTTTGCTATACAAGCATGTTCTCCTTTCACTAGTTTTAACTCTTTTAAGATATTAATGGTACCAGGGGTAGTTGTCAATAGTAACGTTAGCACCATTTTTCTGCCAAATTATTATTAATTTGTCCCAAACGCACAGAAGCAATAGATACATTAATATCAATATTAAGATTCTTTACTTTTTAATTGGAATAAGAAATGAAAATTACTAATAGCCTGATCCACAAACAACCTTTGTTTTTTTTTTTATCCTTTTTAGCTCACCTGGCCTAAAAGGCCAAGTGAGCTTTTGCCATCACTTTGCGTCTGTCGTCCGTCCGTCCGTCGTCCATCCGTCCGTCAACAATTTCAAAAATCTTCTCCTCTGAAACTGCTGGGCGAATTGTAACCAAACTTGGCCTGAATCATCATCAGGGTATGCAGTTTCAAAATTGTGTTCGATTAGTCCGAGGATCAAACAACATGGCTGCTGTTACTACAAATAGAACATAGGGGTAAATTGCTGTATTTTGCAAATAACTAGAAAACCGTTACAGATATCAAAAATCTGACAGAGTTAAAAATGATCAGCATGGCAAGATTTACCTGCCCTGCAATTTTGAAGAAAATCTGAAAACCCGTCCTGGAGTTATAGCCCTTTTTCCGTAAAATTTTCAAAATTTTCAAAATTTTAATTTATTCTATTTTTTATTTGAAAAACTATAACAGATAGAGGTCAACTTTAAATTGCAAAAATGTTCAGCATATCAAGATCTACCCACCCAGAAATTTTGAAGAAAATCCAAACCCCTTGTAGGAGTTATTGCCCTTTTTTTCACCGAATTTTTTTTATTTTTGTATTTTTTGTCTTTTAGTTCCTAAACTATAGAAGATGAAGGTTAAGTGTAAGATGATGAAATGTTTGCCATGCTGTAGCGAATTCAAAACTGGTGTTAAAAATAGTTTGTTGACCTCCATTTTCAAAATGGCCGCCAAAAAAGGGCGGGAAAATTCAACATTGTCTGATTTCAATGAAATTTGGTTTCCAAATAGATATTGATGTTGTGACTTCAAAACCAGTGTTGAAAATTGTTCGTTGACTGCCATTTTCAAAATGGCTGCCAAAAAAGGCGGGAAAATGCAACATTGTCCGATTTCAATGAAATTTGGTTTCCAAATAGGTATTGATGTGGCAACTGCAGAACTGATGTTAAAAATTGTTATTTGACTGCCATTTTCAAAATGGCCACCAAAAAAGGTGGGAAAATTCAGCATTGTCTGATTTCAATGAAATTCGGTTTCCAAATAGATATTAATGTTGCGACTTTATGGTGTTAAAAATTGTCGTTGACCGCCATTTACAAAATGATGTCTAGACTTCAAAAATGGTGTCAAAAGTGGTCATTAGCAAGAATGTTTTTTGTCAAAAAAGCCCAACAAAGACATAGAGTAAAACATGATCAGACTTTAAATACAGTTCAAGATATTGGTTGTGTTTGAGCTACCAAAGTTGGAGAGACTGAAGTTCAACTGTTTAACTTACAATGTTAGCTTGATTGTTGCAAATGAAAACCAGGTGAGCAATACAGGCTCCTGGGAGCCTCTGGTTCTAGTTTAAATTCTTGGTTGTTTAAAACAAATGTTAGAACATTAAAAACATTATTAATTTTGTGATACCTAAATGTACAATTATTGTAATATTATATAACTGTCAATATGCCTATATTACTATATATTGTTATTTATACCAATAAAACATTACAAAAAAAAGAAGGGAGATAATAGGATATTAATGGTAGTTGTCAATAGTAACGTTAGCACCATTTTTCTGGGAAGAAGGGTGATAATAGGATATTAATGGTAGTTGTCAATAGTAACATTAGCACCATATTCCAGAAGGGAGATAACTATGTAAATAAATGGTCATGATGTTTTCATTGTGTGACAAAATAGTTTTTTTCTTATTTTTTTTTTTTATATTGTTGTATTGGCTTATTGATATACTGGAAATATTTTACATTGAATTTTACTGGTAGCTCATAATATGTGGTACTTAGAAATGATGATGTCACAGTTAAAAATTTGGTGAAATAAACATGAATACCACAATATAATGGAACGCATAATAGAATGAGAAGCTACTATACATGTATTTAATTCAAGACATACTCTTAAATATTTTTTTCTTAGGATTACATTTGCTGTCGATGAGACATCATTCATTTATATAATGACATGACTGTCCAGTAATGGTTTGCCCACAGCTAGTAATTTGTTTAACCATAAATTAGATTTGCATTTATTTTGTATGACCATTTATGCAATTGATAATTTCAAAATCTCAACATTGTTCAATGAAAATAAATATATCATGTACTTTTGCATTAGAATTAACAAGACTTATCCCCCTTTAACAGGTATACCAAATACATGGTTAATTACAGACCATATGAAATGTACGATCATCCAGAGTTTATAGAACCACCAGATTTTCTCAGAGAATATGAAACACAGGTTTGTATTATGTTAACATGAAGGAAAATATTGTTGCCATTATCTTTATTTACTGCAACTTTTATGGAAAGTTCTTTTTATGTCAAATATAGGACACTCCAAAATCATATTCGCCCTGCCTGTATTTTCTAAACTTTATTGAATTAAGATTGAATTTAAGCAAATATGTTATTTTAAACATTCTGTACATATTTAGTAACAATATGCATGTTGGGAGTCAATCAACTCAAACTTTTTATGGTATGTCAAATTAACATTTTATTAGATGCAGTATTAGTGGTATGTATATAGTTAACATTTCTGTTTTAATAATTTTGTTAGACCATGAATAAGATCCTCCCTTTATTTTTAAACCACTAATGAAGATTTGAAAATAAAGGCATTGTTCTTTGTTGTTTTAATTACAGAGCTTGAGAATGATGATACCAGTTGATGAACCAGTTCAAGAATTAGGAGAAATAAACATTGGATTCAATGAAGGAGACATGTCAGTTCGTGCTGAACACACGGGGGCCACAGAAGGGGTTGCAGTTGCCGTCAATCCTGTTTATGAACAGTAAGTATTACAGAATTAAAATTTCAGTAAATGGCCAATGTTTGGTTGTTCACTATCTTAACCATCACAAAATGTCACTGATGTCGTGAAGCCACATTGTAAAGTATGCATAAGTGACTGCAATGTTGCTTACCCACAATGTAAGGATTCCCTATATTGAAAATAATATCTTTTTGAAAAAAATAGCCACTTGCATTCTATCAAAATCAAAAGATTGGATGCAACACAAATTTGTTGGTAATTCTTAAATTGCCAATTTAAACCTTGACCCCTTGATGCTTTGTTTTGGTTCATATTAACAGGTTTGGTTTTCCGAGGAAGGGTCGTCCATCTTTGTTTACTCGATTTTCCGAGTATGACATCACAAGTTTCCTCGAAAAATCAAGGAAGTTCACTTGTCGCTGATTTTTTACACCTGTAACTTAATTGAGTTGACGGTCACACCTGAAATTTTATAATTAAGCTTTTAAAGCATTAATACAAATATTTACCGCGCAAAATGAAATTCTACCGTGCAATTTCGGAGATATTGAAGCTGAAAGTTGACACATCTCATAACCCTTCTGGATCGACAAAAATGACCGGAAGTTAGCGAAAATGATATTTTGTAACGTTTTTTAAACTCATTTTTTCACTATTTAAGTTTTGTTTTTAATAAAATGGTTACAAACTAAATAAAAGAGATTTGTTCTATCAGATTCGTGTCTGGTTCTACAAAGTTTGCATCAGACTATAATAATAATTGAAGAAATACAGTCATGATAAAATTACGCTAAACCTATGTTTTTTTTTACACAAAACTCATGTTGTTTTAATGAAGGAAAAAATTGTGATTTAAAAATACACAAGAATTTTATCAATCATCCAAAAATTCTTTATGTTATTTAACAACCGAATTGTTTGAATAGTATCATAAGAAAATCGAAGTCACGATAGTTCCAGGGTACAGCTTTACTTGTCCATACTTTTTAAAATTTAATTATTAATTTTCAAAACAAGGATATCATTATTTTAGAAATTAATGCAATCAGATTAAATATTGATTAGATAATTATAATGTTAATTTACAAAGTGAAACAAATAATTATTAGTTTACTTCTGTAACTTTTTTTTATGTAATTTCACAGAATTTAACAGGATTACACTTTAAATAAGGCAAAATTAAAACAAACAATAATTCAACAAACATAAACATTTCTTAAAATAATACAAAAAAAAAATTAAATGACAATATTCAAAAACCAAACAGACGAATAAATCCTAAATCAAACGTATTACTTTCATATCATAATTTATGAAGATACATAAATGTTATAAAATTGAATTCTTTTTTGAAATAGCCCGCCAAAAATACTTAAAACGATAAGATTTCACCCTTTAGACAGGAGAGTTCTACTCAGGTATTGCATGATGGGATTGTTTCCTTGGGTTTTCGAGTATACTCAGAAAACCAGGGTCGACCAGACCTGATTAACCTGGAGATGGGACGTTTTCTCTTTGACATTTTCCCCATCTCCTTTCTTTTTCATACTCATCATTTTTTAGCAGTCTTAATTCACCTGATCTATGTTTCTTTTTCGTGCCCATTCAGTAATAACATCATTTAAATTGCTCAGTCATCATTATTTCTTTCCTTGATGTGCTGAAATTAAAATCTGTCTTGAAATTTCCCACAGAAGTAAATACAAGGTTGAATGTGTATCTGGAGAAATGGCAGGTGGGACACAACATGTCCAGGAAGTTAGCGTCATTGAGGGAGCAACTGCTCCTCGTATAAATGTAAAGAGGGGGTCAGTCTATGAGATGTCATCAGAATATTGGTACACGGTGTAAGTTTGGGCATGTTTCTAGCTCAAAACCATAATACTGTATGAATGACATTGAAAGTAGAAATAGTAATGTCTTAGAAATGGCATTTTCATGGCAAATGCTCAACATATAGAAATTTAAGCTCGTTATAATGCATGAAACTACTTTAAGAGAAGTCTTGCAAGCAGTTTTGTATTAGTCAGAATATGGCTTTTTTTTTTCTTCAGAATTTTTTTTAGATGTTTTATATAAAACTACAAACTAAAGCTGTTGCATGTGTTATATTTTTTTTTTAGAGAAAACAAAAAAATCAGGCACACTATATATACTATATTGATAATATTTTATACAATTATGGCATGAACAATATTTTATGCATGAAAAATAGTTGCTTTTTTTATCTTTATCAGACTGACTACTGGAAAACATTTATCATATCAGTTTATCAGTTTGCTATGTTTTTGTATAGGATAAGTAAAACAAAATAAGGGAATTTTAATTGTTTCAAATTTAAAACTATTTGTCTTGTGAAATTTTATATACCATATTTTTTTGCAATTAAGCAACTTCTTCATTGCATTAGATTTTTTTTTGAAAATTTTTAGAATATCCTGTTACTGCAAAACAAACTACATAGGTCTGTATATACCTGTTTATATTGGAACCGAATAAAAATTATATCTAAACATCTTAAAGATTGTACAACAACACCTTATACTTTACAGATGTTATTGATCATAAAATAACATTTACAAAATTACAAATTTTGAACTCATCTAAATTTTTGTTGTTTTGTTTTTTTTTCAGAGATGGTGAACAGGAGATTAGAGTCCAGGATGGAACTACAATGTTATAGACTCTTGCCATAAAAAATAAAAATCATTAACATTTAAAGAAACAAAAATGTCTCTCAAAAATTGTGAACTTTTCTTATTTCATTGAATTTGATAATTTTGGAAATATAGACCTAACTAGAGGTTGTTTCTATGCATGTATGTCACGAGAAAATATTACATAAAATAGCATAATATTATTTGATTTACAAATAGAGCTTAGTTCTATGCAAAAGAAAAGAAAATCAATACTGGAATTTTGTATATTTTTTTTATTCCTATTTAAAATGCATAATGTTGACAGAATATGTCACAAGTTTTAATGAGTCTCAAATATCCAATTTCTTATTTTCTTATATATTTGTTTGTTTGTTAAGGATTTTAAATTTTCGTTTATACTTATAAATTATATAAATTACAGATTTTTAAAAAAGATTTTTTTTATATGATGTACATTCCAAGGAAAAGAAAATATTTCTAAAACTATATTTTTGTCCTCTTATTTTTATTATCTTTTTGTCTTAAATTATTTAAAAATATCTATTCAATTTGGAATATTATTTAGATTATCTATCAGTTCTTTGCAATGAATTATAAATTTTTAGAAAGAAAATAACTTTCTTAAGACATACATTCTTTGGAAAGATAATAGTGATAACACTTAATTTTACAACAAAAACATTTATTTAAGTTGAAATATTATTAAGATAGTCTTCCCATTCTTTTCATTTAAATTTTAATTTTTTTTTGGGGGGGGAAGCTGTCTACACAGTGAAATATTTATATACACACTTTATGTGATTTTCAGAGTGTTATTTAATATTGATATATACTAGTTAGTGATATAAAGTTTAAAACAAATTGTTAAGAGTGCTTTTTTGTACACTACAAATTTTGTATTTTTTTACAAATAAAATATATTTTGGCTTATGCAGTGTTATTTTGTTATATAAGAGATTACCATAACAACACAGCCCACTGCCTATTTTGTGGAGCAGAATAATGATAATTAGGTAACTGATAATTTAGATAGATAATTTAAAACACCTTTTTAACTTTAATTTTTCTATTCATAAATTGACGCTTCTCAAATTTGTACTTGGATTCCCTTACTGAAATTTTTTTATTGACAATACACGTACACTTTTGCTCTTTTAAATGACGAACTGAAAACAGAGTTCAAAAAGTGGTTACAGTGACACCAATTAAATTCCTGAATCAACCATCAACAATAAGGATGATATTAACACCTCAATATTCTCTATAATAAGACCTGAAACTCTTAATAAGAACACATGACAATAATTTTTTCTAACACAAGCATATTCTGACATTGTAAAGTTGTTGCTGAAACAACCAATCCCACAAAGAAATTCAGATAAGGGCCTAGAATTTAGATCTAGATACTAATGGAGGTAGACCTGCAAGCATTCTCAGGAAAACTGCTTTTTACAGACATTTTTAGTCAAAGAATCTTCAAGGTAGTTGCCACAGTTAATTTCTGGCATTTGGTCAGATATGCCATCTCCTGTCTTTTTCCTTAGACATTACAAGTAAATATTTTGTGCATGAACATCTCTTTTCTCGTTGAATTCTAAAAGCATGTACCTTTAAGGAAATTCGAACTAAATTGCAAGAAATTGACATTACTCCTTCACTCAATTTACAAAACTTATAAATTTCTGTACAAAGGCTATGAAAAACCTAGAAAATGGAATTCTCTGCCAAATTTTTAATTACTTGTATCTCAAAATCTAACACATGATCCTGTTATTTTTTTCTTGTATATTGTGAACTTTTCATTAAGTGCTGTTAATTCAGAACACTTTAATGAAATTCTCATTACCTTCATTGAAAAATAGCAATTAACTTAATTAAACAAAACCAATGAAACAGGACAAAATTTTAAATTTATCTGTAACTCTTGGTGAAAGATTTGTATACTAAATGTATTCAACTAATAAACTGACTGGCGGATTTATAGTTGTCTCCTTTGGTGATGAGGTAGAGTCTTAATAAATTCCTCAATCCACTGTAGCATTTAGGATGAGCTGAAGCCAATACCCTAACATTAAGTACCTAAACAATCCTCAGCAATAAAGATACACTGACACAAATACTCTTACATTAATTTCAAGATCAGAAATAATACTCATACAGTGACAGCAGTGCTCTGTAAAATTTGATTCTGGAAACAAACAAAAAATACCCATACAGTGACATCGATACATTATAAATTTTGATTTCCTTTCATAATACACCCTGACATTGATACTGCCTCAAGCCCAAGCCCTTTCATCAGCATTCAACTATACAGAGACACTAGCAATAATACTTCCAAAAATGTATGTAACAGCTCTTAGCAATACTGAAATACTTGCAGAAACACTAACTTTCGAACAGCAAGTTTCTGATGTAGTACTACAAGAATATATACATATACACATGTGCACTTACAAAATTCATTCAAGTATTGGAGATACACTGACATAAATACTTTCTGAAATTAAATTTGTGAAACATCCGATCATAAGAGTGATCCATTGAAATTTAGAAATAAAGCAAAATTCTGCAATACTAATATCATACTCTATTAAGCTCTTGACACAGCCTTTGAAGATGTAGATACACCTACATCGATGCTTTCTAAAGTAAACATCCTGAAAAACTTTCAGAACACAGTATTTGTCCACCTTTTGCATTTATACATACAAACATAGAAGGAGCCCAATAAAACGGTTTAACCCACCGTTTCTTTTGTAATGCCTATACTAAGTCAGGACCGTAACGATTTACATTTTTTTCGGTGGTTTTGCACTTCTTTGTCTTTTTTTGCCCTCTTAAATTCAGCTCTTTAATTTTTTTCATTAACCCCATTAACAACACGTTCTGTATAATTGTCGTTACTTTTACTGGGGTTTTCTTATTCCAGTGTAATATCTTTTATTGCATGCCCTTCACATCGACGAATCAAGTAACAGATGCGGTAATGACCATTTACTGCAATCCATCTTCTTGAAGTGGCAAAGTGTTGTATGCCCATGTATGGCAATGTTTTTGTGTATGAGTATCTAACGTTGTCGTGCACGGTTGTCTGGCTCCATGTTTCCCATCTAAGCCATGGGTTCATTCAAAAGACGAGGAACTCAGATTCACACATACAATCCTCTAAATACAGGGTTGTTACGGAGGTTATGTTGCAGTCAGTTCTCCATTTTTGTCCTTTATACAATATAATCAAGCAAGACTTAGTGGTATCTGTCCATGACATTGTTAAATTCTGAATACACACACACAAATTAATTACGTCAAATTTTTATTACACACGTGCACACAATACCACAATGATGACTAATGTCGTTAAATTCAGAATACACTCGTGCACACAATAACGCATTGATGATTAAAAATGACGTTTAATTCTGAATACAAACGTATATACAATACCACATTGCTGATTATGACGTTGAATTCTGAATACACACGTGCACACAATACCACATAAATAATTAATGACATTAAATTCTGAATACACGTGCACACAATACAACGTTGGTGATTATTGACAGGACGATCCTTGTCACAATTCTAGACCTTAGTGACCTTTTTTATTTGTTGAAAAGTTGAAAAGTACTTCCCAGATGTAGAGGTCATTTCAAAGCTAAACAAAACATATCAGTCCACACTTGAAATAATATTTCCTTCAGCTTGAAGCATTTTTCAGTACAAGTTTTAATACACTGAAAACCCATTCGCAGGAATGTTATTTTGCTGTACTGCCATTTAAGGCACCACTCTCTGCAGATACAATCAACTAGTATATTGGAAGCTGTCCTAGAAAGACCAAGATTATCCTGCACGTAACTAATGTTTCTTCGAGATTTTCTCTTTTCTTCTCATTTGATATTTTGTACTCGCCTATTTTCTAGAGCTTTGACATGTGCGATGTGAATAGCTTGACATAGTTGAATTTTTCATATAAAAGACTCGTATTACTGATCACGGCCTTGTATCTATCTTCTTCTCTCTCCAAGGGAAATATATCCTGACATCTTCTTAGTTTTACTTTCAATTTGAACTGATTTCTCCTTATGAAGTAATTCCAAATTTAACTTTCAAATCGTCTATGTCGTCTTGCTTTGGGCAATCAGAGCACTTAATTTTGCGTATACTCCATTTTCCTTTGTCATCATGTCTTCAAACGGAGTCAGTTTTGTCCGTTCGTTCGTCCGTCACAAAGTTACAGTGCATCTATCTTTTGAACTACATATTCATAGATGGATCAGCTTTTGTCCAGATATGCTTCTTTGAACGCTGCCTTGATCCAATATTTCTTGCGTGACTGACTGTGTTTAAAGTTTGCGTCTATATTTGAGAGCCAAGAGTAGATGGGGGTAATATTTTGTCAGCAGTTTCGCCTTGGATAGGCATGGACTACATTTCATGTTGAAGTTACTCATTTTAAAATTTGTGTTACAGTTGTGCTTTGAGGTACTACTACACGGAGATGAATAATATTTTGTTAGTAGATACTTGGATAGCCACGATTTTCCTGATAAAAATTAGTTTTATGCATGAGTGACCCAGTTTGAAGTGTGTGTTACAGTTCAGAAATTCGATACTTTAGCAGGTAGAGGAATCAGATGCGTCTTCAATACTCACGAGATTAATAAAAAAAAATGGTCAAATCTACATTCCTTTCAGGAGTGCATCAAGTTTGAGTTTGCGTTAAAGTGAATATCTGAGATATAAGAGGATACAGGAATTATATTTTGTCAGTAGATGCACAGATTCTTAATAGTTCTAGTCTGAAACTTATTTGAACAAAAGGTTAATTGGCAAGGAGATTGGCTGTCGTTTCCGACTGTTCCATGATATTGTTGTTCCACTGCTGTTAGCTAAGCGATGTGTTTTTGGATAAACTCTGCACTGATATCAATTGTTGTGATGTGAAACCATTTTTTCGTCGAAACTGAAGCGGGCGTCATTAAACAAGGCCTGTATCCACAAGCTGACCAGTCCAAAGTCTAAATTAGTTGCACTTTTTTTCATGGTCTTTATTATTTTATCTCCCACAGAGGGTTAGGTAATGGCTAATCCAAAAGAAATTGTCAGTAGCCTTGTCATGACACATTTATAGGGTCCGTTAATGTCAATGTCGGTCCTTTTTCCTCTTAGTACATAGGTTCTAAACTCATCAGTGTTGGAGAACCCAAAATAAAACCAATTCCAATTTCGGACACTCACATGACTGAATGTCAACAGATGTCTGTCGATATGACCCATTCGAGCCTGCCTGCTTTTTTTGTCAAGTTGGTCTTTCTATAGTGCATCACTTTGGGGATACAATGCTTCTTCTTTTGAATGTTGCATTGTGTGTTAAACATTTTTTCAATGGACTACAACTTCGGTCACTGTCAGTCTGGTTTTCAATGCCTCTTTTCCCATGTTTTAGCTCCTTTCTTCAACAAAGGCATATTGCCTTAAGCACGCCACCAAATATACACCGTAAGGCATGCCCTATCTGAAACACTTGCCAAGCATATACCGGATATTCCTCTCCGGATTGTTGAGAGTGGAAGTTATGAAAAGATAATTACTAGTATTTGACCAAATTTTGGATTTTTCTTCCCCATTTTCCCTTATCTTTACGGTTTTGAAAACATCGTCCTGTTTAACCGCTACTACTTTTGTAATTGGTCTGCGTAAAAAGTGTTGTCTATTTCTGCTCAATGATCACGTTGATGTCTAGTATCTTTATATCGTACAAACGCAACCTATTCTTTTGTTCAGGTATGAAAATACACTTTCTTTGATGATAATTTAATTTTTGCTAAACGAACTCCATCTTCTGGAACAAAGGCACTCTTTTTGACTTGACAAGTCCGATTCTGTCATACCTCATAACATTTCTTTGATATGTTGCTTGGTTAGCACCAAGTCCCGTCAGCTGGCTGGAGGCACACCCGAACTTATATGAACAGTGAAGTTGTAAGAATCAGTCAATTGCCATTCAGAATATCTTAATACGTCAACGTTTCCAGATCAATGAAATACTTCTGCATTTTAGTCTTCAGTTCTCTGTTTCCTTATTTGGTGCGATCAAGGACGTAAATACGTCCTTGGTGCGGTAAAGAGCTTTAAGTCGCTTACAGTAGTATGGAGGTGTATCGTCTTGAATACCTGTGTAGGTCTCTCGAGGTGTTTTAAACCTGGAGGGACGCCCACTCCATTGCAATATCTATAATTTTCAGACAGTTGATTTTCTCTGATATCCGCTGACTTTCGCGAGACTTTGCAGTCGAATTCCTTGGCAGGTCGATCTTTTTGGTGTAGAAGGACTTTGAAGAACTAAAAGCCCTAACTACAATATACCCGCCGTTAGCCTGCATGTCTTGGCTCCGAGAGACCAAGACCCAATCTTCACTGTGGATGGTGCAGTTGCCCAGTTCTCACAATCGTACCGGGGTACTCTCGTGGAGATTCTGTGCTTTTGTCTGTTAAAGAATTAAATATTTTCACAGAAAAAAAGATGACAATAAAGATTTGTATCAAACTGTTTCCTGTCTTGTCGTTGAGATTAGCGACTCATTCTTATTTCGACAACATATCCATGCACGTCAGTTATCTTTAACATGATATCTTGGCCACATCTACTATATCACATCAGCTTCGATTATTTAGCACATATAACAACTCTTTACTTCTATGGAATCATTGAAGGCATATTAGCTTTTAGCTAGCACTCCTTAACATTTTCCACCTTTTTGAGTAGCTTTTGATTTTGCTTCTAAAAGACATCTTTGGGTAAATGCACCATATTGCTTCCTTCACAGTGTTATTATTTTCTTCTTGTTGATCAAGAGTTCTGCCTTTACCTTTCAGTGTTTAAGAAACGCTGTCTAGAATTTCTTTTGTTTTTATTTTATGCTGACTGTCTGGTAATTCCCTCGGCGTCTAGGGTGGAAGTGAAGTGATGAATGGTGGTCTGCACTGTTTGTACATTTTCCAGTATCGAAATAGAGCTTGGACGTGTAACTATAAGCACTCGTTGAATGGAAAGTCTCATCTGTTCAAACCCACTTTCATCTGTTTGTCTAAAGTGTCCATCATGTGAGCTTGGACGTGTAATTATAAGCGTTAGTTGAATGGAAAGTCTTCCCTGTTCAAAACAACTTTCATCCGTATGTCTAAAGTGTCTACCATGTGATCATGGACGTGAAATTCCCATGTTCAAAACAACTTTCATCTGTTTGTCTAAAGTGTCTATCATGTGAGCTTGCACATGTAATTATAAGCATTCGTTGAATCGAAAGTCTCCACTGTTCAAAACAACTTGTCTCAAGTGTCTATCATGTGAGCTTGGACGTGTAATTATACGAATTCGTTGAATGGAAAGTCTCCCCTGTTCAGACCAACTTTCATCTGTTTGTCTAAAGTGTCTATTACGTGAGCATGCTGATCTGCAGGAGCTTCGAGTCAATGAACTATTGAAATAATCCAGTACTAGTTCCCTCACTGCAATGGTTTTGAAAACATTGATACTACATTTGAGCTCTAGGAGGCTAAAATCCTAAACATCCGACTCTCTGTAAATAAGGGTAATAACAAAATACCGAACAAGGGCCTCAATCCAAAGGGAAAGAAGGCAAAGTATGAGCAAGACCAACGGAAAATTGCTAAACTTTGTTGTTCTGAAGCCGAACCGACTTCTTAACGTATGTCCTCAACAAAGATTTGTGTCTTCTGGAACTTATTTTCTGTATCTCTGTAAATTGTATTTATACTCTTTGAAATGTTATAGGCACTCTCATACAGACACTCTGTTTTGACAATGTTTGCTTTTTGATGAAGGGCTTCGCTTTCTTTGATTAAAACAAATCTTGGAAATATTATGTTTCCGCATATACGTCTCTATTGTTTTGCTTGATTTTCTAATTTATAATATATTTGTCACATTTGGAGGTGCTATATATCAACAGAAAGTTGGCATACCAATGGGCACTAATTGTGCCCGTCTACTTGCAGACTTGTTTTTATATTCTTACGAGACTGAATTTCTTCAGAGACTCGTAATAGATCATTATATAAAAGATGCTAAATCCTTCACTCTCACTTATAGATATATTGATGATGTTTTCATCATTAATACATCTTTTGAAAAATGGATCCCATTAATATATCCGCAAGAACTAGAGATAACGGAAACAACAGAAACCACCAGAACTACATCTTTTTGGACTAAAATTTGACGAAAATGGACATGTCAGTACTAAAATTTACGACAAAAGGGACGATTTTAAATTAAAAATTATCAATTTCCCTACTATGGGCAGTATATTCTAGCTGCTCCTGCTTACAGAGCGTATTCACAACTGATTCGTTACGCGAGAGGTAGCACAAATTATACAGACTTTCTCATTAGACATAATTATCTCCGCCTTATTAATCAATGCTTCAAAATATTCCGTGTCATACGACATACAACAATTAAAAAGTTCTTTACTAGATATTTTTTAGAAAAAGTTTCGGTCCGAACTCTGATTCTTTCTTTATTTAATACTTGTACTGTCTACGACCTTTCAATGGCAATTGCTGTTGAATTGCTGCTGGACACTACCGCAAAAGAAGGGGAGGATTGGCTAGCCATAAAACCGGGTTAACCCACCATTTCTTTTGAAACGTTTGTACCAAGTTAGGACCATTGCGGTCGAGAATTTTGCCGGTGCTTTCCATCCTCTGTTCGGTATTTTTGTTATTACCCCTTTGATATATTTATTCATCCACGAAGGCTGCTTGTTTCTCCCTAGGGGAATATTACTCTGGAGCGGAGTTTGTTGTGTATCTGTTGTTTCATATCTAGTAACAAATATCCATGAGATTCAGAAGTAGCAGCTGCAAAGGCTTCTACGGAAAAATTAGGATTTCCAGGAAACATCTTTTGGACAAAACTATGAATCTGTACGACAGCTATTTGTACGACAAACGTAACGAAAGGCAAGTGAGAATCGCGAAAACAAAACCTCGCGAATAGATAAAGGAATCAAAATCGCAAAATTTAAAACGACAAGCGAAAATAACCCCTTTTACAGTACTTAAAAACTCTCGTTCGAATTCAAAATATCTTGGTTTGGTAATTCCTCGTGGAAATATACACTGTCTACAGTGTCGTATAGGGATCACAAAGTAATATGTTGGGTAGGTGGAAATTATACACAGCGTTTGAAGAAATATAATTTTCCACTTACAGTTGTACCAGCCATGAAACTTGTCTCACTTGCCTTTCGTTACGTTTGTAATAAAAAGAAATTTACGCGAGGGAAATTTTTGGCGAATATTTGCAAAATGCGAAATAATCGAAAATAAATATCTCGCGAAAATTTTCCATTTTACAGTAATTATTGAGTTAATCGCAGAAACCGACGACTTGGTTGTCCCGACTCCTGTTTTCACAAAGAAAAGCCATCATCAGAACAGTATGAAAAGTATTGTAAAGAATTCATCTCATAAAGAATATCATAATAGAACCACCAATTTAAATACCCATCACATATTTTTGCTTAAGAATCCAAATAGCTGTCGTACAGATTCATAGTTTTGTCCAAAAGATGTTTCCTGGAAATCCTAATTTTTCCGTAGAAGCCTTTGCAGATGCTACTTCTGAATCTCATGGATAATTGTTACTAGATATACAAACTCCGCTCCAGAGTAATATTCCCCTAGGGAGAAACAAGCAGCCTTCGTGGATGAATAAATGTATCAAAGGGGTAATAACAAAAATACCGAACAGAGGATGGAAACCACCGGCAAAATTGTCGACCGCAATGGTCCTAACTTGGTACAAACGTTTCAAAAGAAAT
>MJUU01019725.1:116135-129177 GCA_002080025.1 Modiolus philippinarum
GTTAAACAGGACGATGTTTTCAAAACCGTAAAGATAAGGGAAAATGGGGAAGAAAAATCCAAAATTTGGTCAAATACTAGTAATTATCTTTTCATAACTTCCACTCTCAACAATCCGGAGAGGAATATCCGGTATATGCTTGGCAAGTGTTTCAAATAGGGCATGCCTTACGATGTATATTTGGTGGCGTGCCTCAGGCAATATGCCTTTGTTGAAGAAAGGAGCTAAAACATGGGAAAAGAGGCATTGAAAACCAGACTGACAGTGACCGAAGTTGTAGTCCATTGAAAAAATGTTTAACACACAACCAAAAAGTAGAATGCAACATTCAAAAGAAGAAGCATTGTATCCCCAAAGTGATGCACTATAGAAAGACCAACTTGACAAAAAAAGCAGGCAGGCGCGAATGGGTCATATCGACAGACATCTGTTGACATTCAGTCATGTGAGTGTCCGAAATTGGAATTGGTTTTATTTTGGTTTCTCCAACACTGATGAGTTTAGAACCTATGTACTAAGAGCAAAAAGGACCGACATTGACATTAACGGACCCTATAAATGTGTCATGACAAGGCTACTGACAATTTCTTTTGGATTAGCCATTACCTAACCCTCTGTGGGAGATAAAATAATAAAGACCATGAAAAAAAGTGCAACCAATTTAGACTTTGGACTGGTCAGCTTGTGGATACAGGCCTTGTTTAGTGACGCCCGCTTCAGTTTCGACGAAAAAATGGTTTCACATCACATCAATTGATATCAGTGCAGAGTTTATCCAAACACATCGCTTAGCTAACAGCAGTGGAACAACAATATCAGGGAACAGTCGGAAACGACTGCCAATTAACCTTTTGTTCAAATAAGTTTCAGACTAGAACTATTAAGAATCTGTGCATCTACTGACAAAATATAATTCCTGTATCCTGTATCCTCTTATATCTCAGATATTCACTTTAACGCAAACTCAAACTTGATGCACTCCTGAAAGGAATGTAGATTTGACCATTTTTTTTATTAATCTCGTGAGTATTGAAGACGCATCTGATTCCTCTACTTGCTAAAGTATCGAATTTCTGAACTGTAACACACACTTCAAACTGGGTCACTCATGCATAAAACTAATTTTTATCAGGAAAATCGTGGCTATCCAAGTATCTACTAACAAAATATTATTCATCTCCGTGTAGTAGTACCTCAAAGCACAACTGTAACACAAATTTTAAAATGAGTAACTTCAACATGACATGTAGTTTTTATCAGGAACCCCATGCCTATCCAAGGCGAAACTGCTGACAAAATATTACCCCCACCTACTCTTGGCTCTCAAATATAGACACAAACTTTAAACACAGTCAGTCACGCAAGGAATATTGGATCAAGGCAGCGTTCAAAAAAGCATATCTGGACAAAAGCTGACCCATCTATGAATATGTAGTTCAAAAGATAGATGCACTGTAACTTTGTGACGGACGAACGAACGGACAAAACTGACTCCGTTTGAAGACATGATGACAAAGGAAAATGGAGTATACGAAAAATTAAGTGCTCTGATTGCCCAAAGCAAGACGACATAGACGATTTGAAAGTTAAATTTGGAATTACTTCATAAGGAGAAATCAGTTCAAATTGAAAGTAAAACTAAAAAGATGGCAGGATATATTTCCCTTGAAGAGAGAAGTAGATAGATACAAGGCCATGATCAGTAATACGAGTCTTTTATATGAAAAATTCAACTATGTCAAGCTATTCACATCCCACATGTCAAAGCTCTAGAAAATAGGCGAGTACAAAATATCAAATGAGAAGAAAAGAGAAAACCTCGAAGAAACCTTAGTTACGTGCAGGATAATCTTGGTCTTTCTATGACAGCTTCAAATATACTAGTTGATTGTATCTGCAGAGAGTGGTGCCTTAAATGGCAGTACAGCAAAATAACATTCCTGCGAATGGGTTTTCAGTGTATCAACACTAGTACTGAAAAATGCTTCAAGCTGAAGGAAATGTTATTTCAAGTGTGGACTGATATTACAATGCTTAGAGTTCCAAATGTATAAAGACGACACAGATTATCAAAGAAAGCAATGATTCTAGAAGATAAACAAAGCCTCAGATGAAGACTGGTTCTCCAGGGGATAACGTTGAAAGTTTCAAATGCTTTAAAGAGACAATGGTGTCAAACAATGATTATTAAAGACTATGGCTCTGGTAGAAGATACCTATTTAAGTTCAAATGGTAACAGTCCACAAAGTTCAAAAATTGTTAGAGTTCTAGAAGAATTGGTTAACTAGGTAAAATTTGTTCATAAAAAGGCACCTGCAAACGGATCTATCATTCGGTCAGCCATGGACGATCTTGAGTATACAAATGAATCGTGACTAATATATTTAGAAATGGAAAGTGAATGCTGGACGCTTGTAAAGAACAAAGTATTTGGTGCAGATAAAAACTAACCATTTCAAAAACCAAACAAACGAGACGTTTTGATCAGGGAGAATGGACCCGATCATGATCAATATATGCCATGGATTCATGTAAAAGGATGAATCCATGGCATATATTGATCATGATCGGGTCCATCGGCAGACGAGAATTCTCCCTGATTCAAAACGTCTCCTCCTACTTATTATACTGCTTCTTGTAGTTAGATTTAGGGTATTGCTGCTGTTGGTGTTGTTTGTCGAAGCTTTTATATACCCACTGCTTCTCATCAATATAAGTTTAGATATGTTGCATCTGATGGTGCTATATACTCACTACATACAGATTTTATTGTCACACTGACTGACATATAACACATTTTTAGTTTTAGAAAAACTCTACAAATCACAGTACATTTAAGTCAAGCATATGTTTCATTCTGTCTTCAGTTCTGTGGGTTTGTTGGGTTCTTTGTTAGTGCTTTCATTTTTTTTTTAGTTTCGATTCTCCGTATTCAATATTAATTTTTTTTTCAGTTCTGTCCATTTAAAAGGCGTCAATGTAAAAAGTGACTGTAGGAAACAATGACCCTTCTCCCTAAGAAAAAATAATCTCGTGCAAAACGTTGGATTATGTTTACTGGTGACGAAGATATTCCTCTCCTAAACGTTTTTAATCAACGGATTGTTCCTATATGGTTGAAGTGTCCGCGATTTGTGTAGAGTGTTGCAGAATTTCACATTGTGGTAAGGATAAGCTGCTTTGGTAGCAGCAGTTTTGTCGATATCCCAAATTCTCCGGTCTATTCTATTTGTCCTATGCCACTATTGTACAGCTTCAGGTCACTTTTTGCTCCATAATTTTTCTATAAGTTGGAAAGGAATTTTCCCTCTTTCAAGTTCTTTTCTTAGATGTTTTTGGCGTTACTTTTGCGTACTTTTGGTAATTTGTCAGTCTTTCATATGCTCTCGTTTGTTTGGTTTTTGAAATGGTTAGTTTTTATCTGCACCAAATACTTTGTTCTTTACAAGCGTCCAGCATTCACTTTCCCATTTCCAAATATATTAGGCACGATTCATTTGTATACTCAAGATCGTCCATGGCTGACTGAATGATAGATCCGTTTGCAGGTGCCTTTTTATGAACAAATTTTACCTAGTTAACCAATTCTTCTAGAACTCTAACAATTTTTGAACTTTGTGGACTGTTACCATTTGAACTTAAATAGGTATCTTCTACCAGAGCCATAGTCTTTAATAATCATTGTTTGACACCATTGTCTCTTTAAAGCATTTGAAACTTTCAACGTTATCCCCTGGAGAACCAGTCTTCTTCTGAGGCTTTGTTTATCTTCTAGAATCATTGCTTTCTTTTATAACCTGTGTCGTCTTTATACATTTGGAACTCTAAGCATTGTGATACCATGTTGGCTTCTTAGGCATTTTGATCAAAATCAAAGTTACTAGTAATTTACTAATAACCAGTTGAACTCAAGATCGAGACATCACATCTCTTTTTGAACTAAAGTTCACGATTATTTCTTGTCAAAAATTAAACGGCCTTACTATTTCTTAAACCGTTTTTAGGCTTTAACAATAAATATTTTTCTTTTTCTTGAACGTGAATTATTCTAAAAATTATACCTACATCTTCTTGAGAAACGGTCTCCTTGGACCAATTTCTTCTTCTGGAACTCTACCCACTACGACGTTCTTAAGTAAAAATTTCCTCTCCTATGTCCATTGTTTTCTTTTACTTTTACAACCATTTTTTCTTTCATTTTTCGTTTGTACCTATCTTTTTCTTGACAGCTTTTAACTCCTTTTATTCACCTGTTTATCAAGGTTTATGACTGGTTAAGACTATCAACTTGTGGCCAAAGCAGTAGTAGGTCTTGTAGCACAGGCCTGTATTTCCATCGACACTGTATTTTACTTTAAGCAACCATGGGCCCGTTTATCATTAGCTTCAGCCTTGAAAATTTGGTATCTTGGCACCAAAAGGTTTTTAGCTGCCATGCCTCTGGATCATCTCTAGTTTTACGATGTTTCCAACATGATTGGGCACTGTCCTTGTGGGCACTGTTCGTACACATATAGAGCAGTGCTATTGAAATTCCAACTTTCTATACTTTCCCATACCGTAGAAAATAAAAACTAAATCTGCTTAGGAAAATCAAATTATTGGTTTCCTCACTTGTTTCCATCTCTGCATTCCAGGGAGGATTGGCCTTCAGTTTGTTGACTAATTATTGTTCTTGGCAAGTAAGGTGCTCTTCGTTGATCACCGTCTTTTTATAGAATGGATTGCCTTCCAATTTCATCGTCTGCGGCGATGGACTCGTCTTTCACTTGTTCTACGGCGGTAGGCTGGTTTTTTTGCCTTCCTACAAGAAACTTGTAGATTACCATGTTTTTATCAGTGCAACGCCATGTAAACGGCTCAAAGGATTTTGATGAAACTTTACACAGTCGTAGTAAACCACCTGAAAGTGTGCATGAAGGAATTTGGTTGCTGTCCAAGTTTTGGGAGGTGAAATAATTTGACTTTATCAAAAAGGGGGGAGGTGGTCTATGTTCCTTTTCAGCGTATGTCCTCGTCAGGGCATCTCCTCCTAAAGCAGATGTGATTTTGATAAAATGTTGCACAGTTTCAGTACACCATCAGAAGATGCGCATACAGAAATATTGATTCTGTTCTAAAGTTGGAAGACGAGGCAATTAATTAAACTTTATCCTCAAAGAAGGAGCGGGGTATCTCATTGTGGCCTTTCAGTACCTCTAGTTACAATTACATAAGCGTGAAATTCGAAAGGGTAAGACCAGGTTACATGTTGACCTGTTTTTCATCCAATTACACGCTGGTTGCATTGCACATACTATTGCACAATAGCATTATCCAAACATCTGCCTTCGGGTTTACCTGAATATCTAAAAATTGACATTTAGTATCGAGCCATATGATGTTTAATCAGCGGGAAATCTAGTGGTATAAAATTATCTCCCTTCTAGAAATACTCTCCCGTGATTATAACAATTTCTGATCAAAATAAGAGCATGGCGACGAAAGTAAACAATCGACAAAATGCTAAGATTAAAAAAAGAAACAGACGAATACAATATTTAGTTCATTCAATTACCAGACCTTTGCTCTGTACGGAAAAATGATTAAACTTGTCCACAAGAAGGACTGATACGAGAATTTCTTAAATAATCAACTGTCGTGAAAAAAAAATATTCAATTGACAGACTGGTCAAAATCAATTGCTATCGGGTGTTAAAATGCATGCACCCTGACGAAATTGTATGTACAGATAGATTTTCTAACATGCATCATTAATAGATCAATTTATTGACAATTACTGCGTAAGAAACAATGTCATCCAAAGGGTCTTTCGTTGTTGCTAAGAAAATTATGTTGTCCTGAAACAGCGCCATTTAACTTTTATACCCATGATTTAAAAGGTAATCATCATCACAAGATTTCATTGGTTCAATGGTCAAGTCTACGTATCGAACAGGAAAAAGAGGCGTGTCTTTATTGAAAGAAACCACGTGTATGAGTGATTGTAAACAAAAAATGGAAAGTAAAACGGCGAAATATCGCCTTTTTTTAATTTATTGTAATTGAACCGCTGCATATACCCATACGAAAAGATTATTATTTAAAGAAAATGGATATTTTTCTGGTCAATGTCAGGGTTTAAGAAACGATACGATCCACAAGTCTATATAAGAGGAAAATTATCGAAAATATCATTTTCTTCTAAAATATACAAAGTACCTTCAATCAAAAACTTTTTGTCATTTATATATAAAGAAGTCTGTCACATGCACATGAAAAAGTAGAATATTTCACATTATAAGCAACTTTCAATACCTAAACATTGTAATCGACTTTTATATCTTTTCTAAACGAGAGCTCACATTCTTTTGTTTAAATACCACTGGATATCGGACTGTACTGAGCAAAGAAAAACAAATTGACAGCGGCCTTCGGCCTGGACAATATTGTAGGCTCGCTTAGCCTAAAAGATCATGTGATCTTTTGCCATAACTTTCGCGTCCTTCTTCATTATAACTTTCAGGAATGGTGTATGGAATGACCATTACTATAATAAAAACAAAATAAGTGTTGCGAGGTGGTTATAAAATGTAAAAATACAATAGTCAAGAGAGTGGTTAACCACCTAAATTGGGCACAGTCAAAATTAAAACAAATATAAAAAGACATCTGAATTTAAAAGATAAAAAGGGGTAAAACAGCCCAATATTTCGACATGTAATGTCTTTTTCAATGATAAAGTAAAAATAATAAAAAACACGTGTAAACACGCTGGAAGAAATGGAGAAACTAAAAATCCTATATTGGATAGGTGTGCAGCGAGCCGAGACATTTGAAAAATCTAGCCAATCTTGAACACATTCACAAAAACACGATTGAAATAATGGGGTCGTGAAACAAAAATGGGCAATGACAGGAAATTTAGTGAAAAATGAGTATGAAAGACAAGAGTTTAAAAGACAGAATGTGAAAAACTTCATAATTAAAACAAATATGAAAATAAGGTGATATGACAAACTGATGTAGCGCTATACATTACTGGTACGAAAGTTCCTTTATGTTCAAACCTCGATGTCTGAAAGTTCCAAGAAGATGGATGGCTCTCAGTTCGAGTTCCTGTCTGTGTTTCATGGTTCCCTCGGTTTTCATAAGGACAGTCACCCGCATATCCGAGATGCTGTGATTTGCGAGTCGGAAGTGGTTACCGACTGGGCAGTCACTGTTGTTTCTAACGGAGCGCAGATGTTCCGCAAAACGGTCACCAAGTCGGCGACACGTTTCGCCAACATATAGTTTACCACAGCTAGTGCACTGAATCGCATAGATTACATTCTCAGTAATGCAGGTGACTCCGTTTTGGATGCTGAACACGTTATTGGGCCCCGTATTTTAGTAGTTTCCCATGTAAAGGGACATGTATTACATCTGGACCTATTGCACTTTCTAGCTTTACAGATGTTTCTCTTGGATTTAAACGAGCTGCTGACTAAATGTCGCTCAAACTTTTACCTGCTGAAATAGTTGTGGATTCAAAGATCTCAGCCATTCCAGTGTCTGCAAGGACAATGGATTTGAAATTCTTCAAGAGGATGATCCGGATGGCAACATTGTGCGGATGGTAGTCAAGCACCAGAGGAACACGATCACCATTTGTCTTGTTGACTTTAGGTCTCAGTGTATTGGTCCTGTTTTGTTTAGAGACTGAGTCCAGAGCCCTGTCAAGAACGGGTCCTGGGTACTGTCGTCTTAAGAAGAAAGAGTACATTTTCTCACATTGGACCCTGAAATCAGTATCATCACTGCAGAGGCGACGAAGTCTCAAAAATTGAGACTTCGGGATGGCATTTTTGCATGACAAGGGATGACATGATTTGTAGTTGAGATAACAATGCGCATCAGTGGGTTTATAAAACACTGAAGTACTGATGGCATTGTCCTGAATTTTGCAAGTTATATCGAGGAAAGAAAGCTCCGAATCGCTAATGGTAAAGGTACATTTGATGGCGGGATGATAGGAGGATACGAAATCAATAAATGATTTCAATTCTTGTTCCGAATCTGTTGAAGCCCCAAAAACGTCATCAATATATCGCTTGTAAAGGTCAGGAATAGGTCCTTGGAACTCGGAGAACATTATTTCCTCGAGATAACCTACAAACAAATAGGCAAAGCTATGCCCCATCTTGGTTCCCATAGCAACCCCTCCAGTCTGGGAAAAGAAATCTCCGTTAAACTAGAAAGTGTTGAGATTAAGGACCAGCTCTGTAAGTCTCAATATGATGTCGGTACTGAAATACGGATTAGGACGCTTGTCGAGAGAAAATTTTACTGCTAAAATGGCTTCGTTGTTAGGTATGCTCGTATAAAGAGCAGTAATGTCCATGGTGAAGATCCGAGTGTTTCTGCCAACCAAAGTGATGTCGTCCAAAATACTCAGGGCATAATTGGTATCTTTGATGAAGGAGGGTAGATTTTCAACTATGGCATAAAGATTTCATGCAAAAAACTTGAAATATGCTCTGTTGGGCAACTACAGGCCGAAACGATAGGTCTTCCTGGGTTAGAAGGTTTATGAATTTGGGGTAACATATAAAAACGAGAAGTACGGGGTTGAAATACAATCAGGCTTTTAGCTTCGCCAGGCAAAATTTCATTTTCAATTGCCTCGAGGACAGTACTTTAAACAAGTTTTTGATTTTCTTTAGTATTATTTTCGTGCAATTTGTTGTAGAATTTAGTGTCCGAAAGTTGTTTACGACCCTCTTCAGCATAAGCGTTGACATCCCATGCGACAACGGCTCCACCTTTGTCAGCGGGTTTAATCACAATATCTGTTCTTTGTTTTAGACCCCGCAGTGCTGTCCGTTCGTCACTGGTCAAGTTATACTTTTTAGGGGTTTGGCTTTAAGTGATTGAATCTGCCCGAGGCAGGCAGTAAAATATTTGTTCAGTGTGGGAAACCAGGAAGCCTTAGGTGTAAATTTAGAAGGTTTATGGTTAAATTGTTGAAAAATTGTAGCACAATCGAGATTGTTTTGATCGTTCTCCAAATCTTGGTCAGACTTATTGGCAAAAAAAGCTTTGAGAAGGGGACGTCGGAAGAAAGATTGAACATCTGTGTCCTTTTGGAATCCATCAGCAGTGGCGGTAGTGGGAACGAAATTCAGTCCTTTTGAAAGGAGGCTTTTCTCAGCTTCCGTTAAAACTATAGAGGACTCTGGTACACAGCGGACAGTTTCATCGACAATTGGAGTGTCAACTGTAGTGTTAACTAAGACTTGACGGCTGGTGTCCTGTGAAATAGAAAACTTATTCGACGGAGCGAGCTTATTTATTTTTTTGCTTTTGATGTCCTTGAGGTATGAATATATCTGCATTAAGTGTCTGAATAAATTGAATAATATGTTCGGCCAGATTTGAGTGACAAGAAGTGAAAAGTTTCTTTTTGTGAACTATTTTATTTTCCTTAAAATATAGAAGCTGATTTTGGATGGCATGAATATTGACACGAATTAAAGACTTAGAATATTGCTGGGAGATGCGTAAAATCTGATGATGGAAGTGTTCATGAGAGTTAACCCTAAAAATAGGCTGATATGAATGAAAAAAGCCTTTCGGAATGATGTTACGATTGAGACAGTAGCGGAGAAAGTTTAAGTGGCTAGAATACTAGTATCGTGTGATACTAATGGTGGTTTTGTAAAGGGCGAGAGCAGGTTGCTTCACAATATCAGGAAAAGGAGAAATAAAAACAGAAAAACGTTTAAACACATTTGGATGAAAGAGATTTCAAAGAGGGCATGGTCGCAACTGATAAGCTAAAAAAGCTATAATAAAAACAAAATAAGTGTTGCGAGGTGGTTATAAAATGTAAAAATACAATAGTCAAGAGAGTGGTTAACCACCTAAATTGTGGAACATCTGCGCTCCGTTAGAAACAACAGTGACTGCCCAGTCGGTAACCACTTCCGACTCGCAAATCACAGCATCTCGGATATGCGGGTGACTGTCCTTATGAAAACCGACGGAACCATGAAACACAAACAGGAACTCGAACTGAGAGCCATCTATCTTTTTGGAACTTTCAGACCTCGAGGTTTGAACATAAAGGAACTTTCGTACCAGTAATGTATAGCTCTACATCAGTTTGTCATATCACCTTATTTTCATATTTGTTTTAATTATGAAGTTTTTCACATTCTGTCTTTTAAACTCTTGTCTTTCATACTCATTTTTCACTAAATTTCCTGTCATTTCCCATTTTTGTTTCACGACCCCATTATTTCAATCGTCTTTTTGTGACTGTGTTCAAGATTGGCTATTTTTTCAAATGTCTCGGCTCGCTGCATACGTATCCAATATAGGTTTTTAGTTTCTCCATTTCTTCCAGCGTGTTTACACGTGTTTTTTTTATTATTTTTACTTTACCCTTGAAAAAGACATTACATGTCGAAATATTGGGCTGTTTTATCCCTTTTTATCTTTAAATTCAGATGTCTTTTTATATTTGTTTTAATTTTGACTGTGCCCAATTTAGGTGGTTAACCACTTTTATGATTATTGTATTTTTACATTTTATGACCACCTCGCAACACTTATTTTGTTTTTATTATAGCTGTTTTAGCTTATCAGTTGCGACCTAGTCCTCTTTGAAATCTCTTTCATCCAAATTGTTTAAACGTTTTTCTGTTTTTATTTCTCCTTTTCCTGATATTGTGAAGCAACCTGCTCTCGCCCTTTAAAAAACCACTATTAGTATCACACGATATTCTCCGCTACTGTCTCAATCGTAACATCATTCCGAAAGGCTTTTTTCATTCATATCAGCCTATGTTTGGGGTTAACTCTCATGAACACTTCCATCATCATATTTTACGCATCTCCCAGCAATATTCTAAGTCTTTAATTCGTGTCAATATTCAAGCCATCCAAAATCAGCTTCTATATTTTAAGGACAATAAAATAGTTCACAAAAAGAAACTTTTCACTTCTTGTCACTCAAATCTGGCCGAACATATTATTCAATTTATTCAGACATTTAATGCAGATATATTAAATTACCTCAAGGACATCAAAAGCAAAAAAAAATAAATAAGCTCGCTCCGTCGAATAAGTTTTCTATTTCACAGGACACCAGCCTTCAAGTCTTAGTTAACACTACAGTTGACACTCCAATTGTCGATGAAACTGTCCGCTGTGTACCAGAGTCCTCTATAGTTTTAACGGAAGCTGAGAAAAGCCTCCTTTCAAAAGGACTGAATTTCGTTCCCACTACCACCACTGCTGATGAATTCCAAAAGGACACAGATGTTCAATCTTTCTTCCGACGTCTCCTTCTCAAAGCTTTTTTTGCCAATAAGTCTGACCAAGATTTGGAGAACGATCAAAACAATCTCGATTGCATGTGCTACAATTTTTCAACAATTTAACCATAAACCTTCTAAATTTACACCTAAGGCTTCCTGGTTTCCAACACTGAACAAATATTTTACTGTCTGCCTCGGACAGATTCTACCACTTAAAACCAAACCCCTAAAAAAGCATAACTTGACCAGTGACGAACGGGCAGCACTGCGGGGTCTAAAACAAAGAACAGATATTGTGATTAAACCCGCTGACAAAGGTGGAGCCGTTGTCGCATGGGATGTCAACGCTTATGCTGAAGAGGGTCGTAAACAACTTTCGGACACTAAATTCTACAACAAATTGCACGAAAATAATAATAAAGAAAATCAAAAACTTGTTTAAAGTACTGTCCTCGAGGCAATTGAAAATGAAATTTTGCCTGGCGAAGCTAAAAGCCTGATTGTACTTCAACCCCGTACTTCTCGTTACCCAAAATTCATAAACCTTCTAACCCAGGAAGACCTATCGTTTCGGCCTGTAGTTGCCCAACAGGGCATATTTCAAATTTTTTGCATGAAATCTTTATGCCCATAGTTAAAAATCTACCCCCTTCATCAAAGATACCAATCATGCCCTGAGTATTTTGGACATCACTTTTGTTGGCAGAAACACTCGGATCTTCACCATGGACATTACTGCTCTTTATACGAGCATACCTAACAACGAAGCCATTTTAGCAGTAAATTTTTTCCTCGACAAGCGTCCTAATCCGTATTTCAGTACCGACATCATATTGAGACTTACAGAGCTGGTCCTTAATCTCAACATTTTCCAGTTTAACGGAGATTTCTTTTCCCAGACTGGAGGGGTTGCTATGGGAACCAAGATGGGGCCTAGCTTTGCATGTTTGTTTGTAGGTTATCTCGAGGAAATAATGTTCTCCGAGTTCCAAGGACCTATTCCTGACCTTTACAAGCGATATATTGATGACGTTTTTGGGGCTTCAACAGATTCGGAGCAAGAATTGAAATCATTTATTGATTTCGTATCCTCCTATCATCCCGCCATCAAATATACCTTTACCATTAGCGATTCGGAGCTTTCTTTCCTCGATATAACTTGCAAAATTCAGGACAATGCCATCAGTACTTCAGTGTTTAATAAACCCACTGATGCGCATTGTTATCTCAACTACAATTCATGTCATCCCTTGTCATGCAAAAACGCCATTCCGAAGTCTCAATTTTTGAGACTTCGTCGCCTCTGCAGTGATGATACTGATTTCAGGGTCCAATGTGAGAAAATATACTCTTTCTTCTTAAGACGACAGTACCCAAGACCCATTCTTGACAGGGCTCTGGACTCAGGCTCTAAACAAAACAGGACCAATACACTGAGACCTAAAGTCAACAAGACAAATGGTGATCGTGTTCCTCTGTTGCTTGACTACCA
Organism: Modiolus philippinarum; assembly: GCA_002080025.1. NCBI lineage: Eukaryota > Metazoa > Mollusca > Bivalvia > Mytilida > Modiolidae > Modiolus > Modiolus philippinarum. The sequence goes on from MJUU01019725.1 coordinate 128,917, forward strand.
TCCGCACAATGTTGCCATCCGGAACATCCTCTTGAAGAATTTTAAATCCATTGTCCTTGCAGACACTGAAATGGCTGAGAGCTTTGAATCCACACCTATTTCAGCATTTCGAAAAGGTAAAAGTTTGAGGCAACATTTAGTCAGCAGCTCGTTTAAATCCAAGAGAAACATCTCTAAAGCTGACTACAGGGGAACTAGAAAGTGCAATAGGTCCAGATGTAATACATGTCCCTTTACATGGGAAACTACTGAAGTACGGGG